>QVIK01000627.1:354-30961 GCA_003957845.1 Oidium heveae | reverse complement strand
ATTTGCCTTTGTTGAAGGAAAACCGTGCGCAGATCACGTGGGGGTGAGGAAATAACGAAGGGGGGGTGAGGATTTAACATTTTCCTATATAAATTCTCATAACATTCTTTCAAACTAGGATAATTGCAATCCAAAACTCCATCCGTTCTCAATGCGAACGCAACTTGATACAGTTATAAACATTGCGACATGTCTCATAATAACCGAACTCATTCACTCTGATTCGTAATACATGAAAGTACACGAAATACCAATGTGAATACCTGAATATTAAGGTTAGAAATAACTCAATATTCTATAGTATTTATTTTAGAGAGCGGCTGAACTGGCGGTAGGCTGTGGAGGAACCACTAAACTAATATTATTAAGTATTAGAATACACATCCCGCCCATTACGCTAACCATCCCACATTTTTGATTGACCAATAAAATAAGCGTCTGATTGGCTTAAAATCCAAAGAAACTACTTGTCCATCTCACTATCGCTCCATCACTTTGGTAAACCACGTTTCTCCTCCATCCTGCCTATTGTAATGTCTATTATCAACTAATATAACTGTTTAGGAATCAAAAGGTATCGATTTCTTACTTTCTTACTTTTATGATTTTCTATTTTCAAAGTTTGTATTAGGAAGAAGTAAAAATAATACCCTGTATGCTCCGCGACTCTTATTAAATAAGAGAATAATAGCTCGGTTATGAACTCAGAGGAATTTTAGAGTCATGATTAGAGGATACGAATAACTTGTTGCACATCACTAAATAAAAAAATAAGCTTGCAAAAAAGCCATGATCAACGCGGATAGTTGAAGCAGTGACGGCTTTACATGGGCTGCTCGCATTGTTAGCATGTTCGCAAATTGTGACCTGTATCTTTGCTGATACGGCATCTTCAATGATATAGTGCTTAAGTATTTTAATCATGTTCGAATTCGGAGGGAATATGCCGAGTCGATGCTGGCTGGCATCACTTGAATTTGAGTCTATCCAGAATCGGAAATTGCCCCTATTTATGGCAGAGCCTCCAAAATATTCATGATCATTTGCTCCCTATGAGCTGAAGGCTCATTGAGATACTGTCTCAAGATCCAGTTTAGCACGATTTCAATTCTATAGGGCTCTCTTGTTACCGCCATCGAAGGGATTAGAGCTGCAATTCACCAATAATCGTCAATGCCAGTAATATCAAGTAGGATCTGACGTTCCTTAAGTTTATACCGGCAAGGATCCCTCTTGTTTGAGCTGAAAAGGCTTCTATATCTTTCGTCGACAACATCATCGGCGTTGCGCAGGTCGTGCTACTTTTATGCACTGATTAGCCCCCCCCTGGAGATTTTGCCAAAAACATTGGCAAAAAGTGGGCTAAGATGCATCTGTGAATTTGATTGTTTTTTGGCAGTCCTTAACTGAATTCCTTCGAGCTGATTAACACAATTGAGATTGAAAGCTGGGTTTACCATCAGCAGATCACCTGCATTGCCTAAAATCAAAGATTGGATTCAAGGTCCCACAAATGCGCAAGATATAGATTTTCATTGAATTTAACCATAGAATGTTATATCCATCTCTTTAGACCCACATGAGCACTTTCAGCACGTGATTTATTGTTATGTCTAAAATAACGTACCCTGTGTATCCGAACATCTATGAACTTTTCTCGGTATAAAAGCGAGGTTGTTTCCAGTAAGACTCCGCTTGAGGGCAGCCTATTGTGAAAATATCGAGAGTCATGCTATGACAGCTACTCAAGATATTAATGACCCATTCTCCGAATGTCCCTCAACTTCGGGTGGGAAATTTGCAGCCCTAGCTCCAGATAGCCTCCATGCTAACTCAACTTTAATAAATGAGGACTAAAATATCAAAAATTAGAATTATCTCAGTTAATGTTGGTCGTTCTTCTTCTGCACACCAAATTGCTCTTCAAATTGCGCACACTACAAATATAGATCTCTTGCTAGTACAAGAACCATACATCTCCATATCTACTGAACGGAGAATTACATGTAACCATCCTTCTTTTGAATGCTTCACTCCACTTGATGACTAGTCCATTCGACCTCGGGACCTAACTTATACAAGAACAAGTAATAATCTAACTTTCACATAACACCGTCCCAACCATACCTCAGAGTATGGGATGGGAGAAATTTTGTTTCTTACTATGCAGGGTCCTGATAGACACCCAATAGAGATAATTAATATTTATATTGCCCCTCCTGGAGCTATTAATTCTGGCGCTGGAGTTTCTTTTCTTCTCTCACTAACAGATAGTAACTTCCACTCTAAAACGATCCTGGCAGGAGACCTCAATCTCCATCATCCAAACTGGAATCCGTCTTATCAGGGCTCATCCTCAACACAGTCAGAAGATTTTATTCAATGGCTTGAAGATAATGAACTTTTCCTCCTATCTGAAGTTGACGTACCCACTCATGATCCCGGAAACGTTTTAGATCTTTGTTTTGCTTCGAGTGCTTTAAATGTAGAATACGCTACCGTAGCAGTCCAGCCAGAACTAGATGTCAGTTCAGATCATCGCCCCTTACTTATCAGTTTACCCTATCAAATGACAAGGAATTCGTCTTCTACAAAACTTCAATTCTCAACCATTCAACAAGATATATTTCTCTCATTACTCAAAACTTAATTGGCCCCGCTGACTCTGCTTGCTGAGAAATCAGATATAACTCTGGACAAAAGAGCAGAGAAGCTCACTCAAATTCTTCTTAGTTGTTTTGCAGGGTCAGCAAAACGATCACTTCCGCACAATAAGGGACAACCATGGTGGAATCAAGAATGTAGAGAAGCAAGAAAAAGATATAAAGAAAAAGTACGAGATGGTGATTTTTCACGAGATCACAGAAAAGCTTTTCGCAAAGTTTTTAAACGGGCTAAAATACTTTTTTACCAAAAAATAACCGAACAGGCAGCTAACGCCAGAGATGTATTTAAGATAACAAAATGCCATAAATCAAAAGGGATATACAGAACCCCCCCCTCTTTTAGATCCACTTTCCCCAAATTCCCTACCAGTACAATCAATCGAGGATAAGAAGGATGTTCTAGCAAGAAATCTTCTCAGCAATAAATCGGAAGCAGAAGATATATCATTGTCTACTTCCGCTGTCCCTACAACTTCCCTTAATTTTCCAAACCTTACCAGCTCAGAGGTTTCGAAAGCTATCCTTGGAGCTAGTAATACTACCCCCGGAAAAGATCAAATACCCTCTGGAGTCTTATGCCTGGCTTGGCCACTTATCTCCGAAATAGTAATTGAGTTATTCCAAGCGTGTATAGACATCGGCTATCACCCAAAATGCTTCCGAACTACGATTATCGCTATAATTGCAAAACCAAATAAATTAGATATGTCTAGTCCTAGCTCATATAGGCCTATCGTACTCCTATCTGTTCTTGGTAAGGGACTGGAAAGACTAGTGGCAAAACGATTGTCATGGGTCGCTATCAAATATAAAGTATTAGCTCGACAACAATTTGGAGTATTACCGCGACAGTCTAGTGTGGATTTAACTACTTCACTTACTCATGATATTAAGACTGCACTAGCTAAGGGTATGACTGCCACAGTTGCGACATTTGATATAAAGGGTGCTTTTGATGCTGTGCTCCTAGGTAGACTCGTCAGACGTCTTAGGGAACAGGGCTGGCCAGCAATGCTCTATGATTGTGTCTCTTTTTTTGCTACTAAACGAAGAGTATGTATTCGAATTGACGGAAAAATTGGGGAGCCAAGGGAAATTGATTGTGGACTTCCGCAGGGGTCACCTGTGTCGCCGATACTATTTATGTTGCATATTTCCCCTTTATTTAAACTAAAAGGCTTGGAATCAGCTTTTGGATATGCAGATGACATTGCAATCCCTATGATCTCCTCTCACCTAGATGAAAATACAGAGAAAATTAGGATTGCAGTAAATCAAGCGTTATCCTGGGGAGAAGCAGAAGGCGTGACTTTTGACCCGAGTAAATCTGAGCTACAACATTTTTCTCGTAAGCATAGGGACAAGGAAAGAAGCCCTATAGTAAATACAAATAGATTTACAATATCTGAAAGTACACAGAAACCGTACTTGAAATGGTTAGGAGTGCACTTTGATAAAAAGCTCACATTTAAATACCACGTGCAAATACTAAAAGCAAAAGCATTCAGAGTGGCAAATACCCTCCGTTGCTTGGACAATACTCTAAGAGGAGTCTCTCCCAAACTATCTAGACAAGCAGCGATTGCGTGTGTTCTACCCATTGCTCATTTTGGTGCCCAGACCTAGTGGCCTGGGAAATGTAGAAATACAGGAAACAAAATAATATGTAATAGAGTAGGTTTACACATTTCAAACATACAAGAAGTGTACTTAGCTACAGCAAGAGCAATTCTTCCAGTATACCGTACCACGCCTACCGCATCTCTACTAAGAGAGTCCGGACTATTACCCGCTAAGATTACTCTCGATAATATAACACAAAAAGCAGCGATACGTGTATGTAGACTCGATCCACGTCACCCCCTGCGTCTGCGTACAGAAAAGTTACCTTCAAATCTGTCTTATCACGATTCGCTAGGTCATGCAAAAATATTCCTATATCAGAAAACTTCGACCCTTTGATAAACCCTCCATGGGAGATTGAGCAGGATAAGGTAGATTCTTTAAGACGTATTGGTAGCCCTACAGGCCCAACAGAAAAGAGGGCCATTAATTTCCGGAATTTCCTTGGAACAATACCTAGACAAGATCTATTAATATACTCAGACGGATCAAAACTTCCGGATGGAAACTCAGGTTGTGGATTTGTTGTTTTTCAATTTGGACTCCGAATATGTTCAGGAGCGACTTCTCTTGGGAGATACAAAGATTCATATGATGCCGAGGCTCATGGTGCTTTGCAAGGACTACGTGCAGCAATGTTATTACCTTCTGCACGTTTTTCAAATGATGCTTGGGTTTTTCTAGATAAATTAGACGTTGCAAGAAAATTGCTGACAACAACATCGAAAACGTCACAATCCATATTCATGGACTTCGCCAAGGAAGCAAAGAAATGGAGAATCAGATCGCGCCTTCCACATACCCGGGAGGGATATATCAGAATACACTGGGTCCCTGGACATGTAGGAATTGAAGGGAATGAACTCGCTGATATTGAAGCTAAGAAAGGAGCGGCTATGCCTCACTTAACTTCTTCTAAGTACTCTGTTGCAGCACTAGAGCAATGGCACTCCACTCAACAAAGGCAAACAAGAGTTAATTGGTGGAACAACAATATTCCAAATAATTATGCGGAGCTAGAAATTAAAACTGCCCCAAACTTCCCAAGGGAGCTTCTGCTAAGCCGGAAAGCTTTTGGGCAATTAATAGCTGTCAGGACTGGCTATGGAGACTTTTCAACTTATCACACTCGCTTCAAGCATAATGAAGCAAAATTTAACTGCCGTTGTGGGTCACCTAAATCTCCTAAGCATTTTCTCTTTTGCCGAATCCTACATCGACGCGGTGGTCGTCCCCCAGGATCTATTTATCAACTTGTTGGAAATTCCCATTTCTTTAGTCAAAGATTGTCTATTTTGGAAGTTGATCAACAAGATCATCATTACTCTTTTCTTTCTAAGTCTAGTAGACCTTAGGACCAACTGTTATCTGTATCTAATACAACAAATTTATTGTTTGATTAGCCTTAGAATATCTAATGTAAAATAAAACTGTTTTTTCCTTTTATCAACTTAATTGATTTTTTTTTATATATATTATAAAACAATTAGAACGAAGAGAAATTGTTATTTTTCTGTACTTAGTTAAATACAATTTTATTAAAAATTTGCATATTGTTCTTTGAGACTGTTTCTCTTTAGAAAACTCATAGCAAAGTCCAACACAACTCATCTCCATTCTTCTCGGTACTCTAGAAGGAACTAAAATCCTAGGTGAATGGTTGGGAAGATCTCGATTTTTTGAAGAAATTTGTCCTCGGTGACACATGAGCTTTATATATTTTACATATTTTATTTTGTATATGTATGATATTACATAACTTTGCATACTGCATAATATCCCTGTGGTCGCAGCTTTAGACAACGCGATACAGTTATATTAAAACAATGCGCCACCCGACTCTGTCAACGCTTGTTCTGGCCTGAAATCAATCTTTAACTCCTCCGAGACACCCCTTTTCATGTGTGGAGACTTCAACCTAAAGCATTTATCCCATGAATCATACTCTTCACGTTATGTTGCCAAAGTACTCCAATGCATATCTCAGAAAAGTCCTAGTTTACTAAATCCAATAGAAACGCCAACACGCAAATGTGGTGTATCATTAGACCTAGCTTTCTACTCTTAAGTTGGTGCTACATGTACCATACGATCTAACTTGCACACCACATCACGTTATATCACGAAACGTTAATATTATTTATCCCTGGAAGAGGTTTTAATACAAGAGGATTCAAAAGTCGACCTCTTTACGATTCTCGTCACGAGAAGCTCTTTTTGACAATTGGTACCATTCAAAATTTTCTGAACATTTCCGGCTCCACAGATGCAGAAATTGAAGCCAATGATATTGCGCAATCAATTCAAACAGCTCTTGTACATTGCTGTTCCCAAAACAAATAGAGCACACGAGGTGGCGCTCAATACAACGAAGATTGTAAAATTGTAGCACGTAGGTATCATACATCTCGTAGTCGAGGTCCATCAGATTTTGAGAAGATATAACTCCGTGCAGCTGTACGCCCCGCAAAAAAACAATTCTAGTTATCCAAAGTTGAAAAGGCTCACTCTCTTACAGATGTATACAAGATCGTTAAGTGGCACAACTGCGGTCCTAAGTTTCAAATACCATCCCTTCGATAACTGAATGGAATGATTAATTACTGCTCCCCAGCTCTAAAAAAATATGCTCTTCTAAAACACTCTAATCTCCCGTCAGCTAGAAGTGGAGGATATTTGTGACTCCGCCCCTACCGTAGCTAGCCACTGGATAAAATGGGAAGCTATCTCCAAGGTAGAGAGATTTAACGCTATCTGCCAAGTCTCATCTATCCCACCTAGCGAAGACAAATTGATAGCTCCTATTTTTCGCTTAGCATGGAAGGCCGTTGGAAAATGTATTACTTATTTCTTCGGCCGCTGTGTTCATTTAAGTGTACACCCTAGAATATTTAGACAAGCAAATGCGATAATTCTACATAAGTCAGGAAAGTGAGACCGCTCACACTCCACATCATATCCACCTATTGCTCTCCTTTCTTGCCTAAGTAAAGGTCTCAAACGACTTCTTGCACGCCGTATGGCTTCCTGCGCATCAAAACATGAGGTTCTTGCCCAGAATCAATGGGGCGCCATTAAGCAACGCTCAGCGTTGGCCTTAAAAATAGCTCAGATCTGAGATATTAGAAAGGCACTATTCAATGGAAAAATAGCTGGCATAATTACAGGTGATGTTAAAGGAGCCTTCGATAGTGTTCTTTGTAATTGACTTCTCTACCGTCTACTTACACAAGGATGGCCAGAAACTCTGGTAAGGTAGGTTCAGTCATTTTTTCCAAGAAAGATTCGCCCGCATTCCACTTGCCCAAGTAACCTCAAAACCTTTCCCTATCCTCTATGGCTTACCTCAGAGGTCTCCCATTTTATCCGCACTATTTTTATTATATATCGATCTCTCCTTTAAGTTATTCAGAGGCTGCTTCGGGTATGCAGATAACGGCTCTCTACTAGTGACCGTCGGGATACTTGAAGACAGTGGACGTAAATTTGAAAGCAAACTCAACCAGACTCACCAATGGAAATGTAAAAATGATGTTATCTTTGATAGCACGACGACAGAACTTCAGTACTTTCGTTATAAAATAAAGTATACAGAGCCATCATTGCACACAGGAGCCTATTTCGTGAACCCCAAAGAAAATATACGCTGACTGGAAGTTGTCTTTAGAAGGAGATTGAATTTTAAAGACCAAGTACGCAGAGCTTATCAGCGAACTAGAGTTGTAACAGACCACGTCAAATTTCTAAGTAACACCACACGAGGATTTATTCTCTCACTGATAATAACGGTCTCTGCAGAGAACTGCACTCACCTCTCTTTACTGTGGCTCTAAAATTTGCTACGGTCCGAAAACCTGCATGGATGATAAATCAAGTCCAAGTGGCTATCAACTAGGCTTTCCGGGCTGTACTACCAGTACACAAGACTACTCCCAAGGCACTACTTCTCTATGAGACAGGCAGGGCCCCAGCTAATACTTGGCTGAATCAATTTCTTAATCATCTAGCTGCACGCATAGCTGCTATAGACCCCAATTATCCCCTACGCCGTCGCTGGAGCTCAGTGTACTTTCAGTGGATTAGACATGGTTAAGATCTTGAACTCTCACATGATACCCTTGGGTCTCCTTGGGAACAAATAGATACATCGATCGCATAACTTGATTTTGGAGCTATTGGACGTGCTAATGGCACTGCAGAACATAAAAATTGTACTAAATCACGTGATGATAATCTACCAGATCTATTTAGTTACTCAGATGGTTCTGTTAATAAAGACGGCTTAGCAGGCGCCGCATATTGCATCTTTTAGTGTCTCTCTACGAAGGTAGTACATAGGTTTGTACCTATCAGGAAAATGGTAGAGATATATGACGCAGAAATCCACAGAGCCTTAGAAATGGTTAGAGTCGCTCTGGATTATCCGATGGCTAAGTTTGCCACTGATTTGATTGACTACCTTGATAATGAAGAAGCTGCCTATAAATTACATATTGGCGTTTCCACATCAACTAGTTCAGAGCAGATCGCCGAATTTCAAACACTTCGGAAAAATTGGGAGACAAGAACAAGATCTAGGGTTGTGGGAGTTGTTAAGGTAACCATAAGATGGATCCCCAGTCATACGAATATTAGGGAAAACGATCGGATCGATGGTCTCGCGAAAACTGCTTGCACTATGCCCACTTCACGCACACAAGCGTCCGCTGCAAGAGTGCATCGTTTAATAAAGGAGAGCTAGGAAACAGAAATAATGGCATACTGGAATGCCAACGCTCCTGAAAGGTATAAACGATTAGGAATAGGTATGACTGGTAATCTACCACAAGAGCTTCAGTTCATGAGTCGGAAAAACTTGGGAATTCTTCTCGCCGCTAGATCAGGACACGGTAACTTCACAACATACCACCGTAGATTCAAGCATGCTGATACCAATTGTTCCAGTGTTCAGGAAATGTCAACTGGACACCTTTTATATTGTTGGAAACATCGTCAGAAAAGACAAACCAGGTGCTTAAACTCCTCTAGTCGTGAAGAAGATATCGAGTGGATTCTAGTTACAGTTAATAGAGCGCGAGCTTTTCAAAAATGGTGTACGGAAATTAGCCCGTACGAATAAGATAAGGTAATTATATCATATTTTTGAAATTAAAATTTTTTTTAACTAATATTTTAGACAAAAGCAAGGAAAGGATGAAAAAAAAAGAAAAAAAAATCCCTTTCGAGCCTCGTTTTACTTTCAGTAAATAAGCAGAGTATAAATAGAATTTATCGGTTAGACACGAGTTGATAAGTCTGGCAGCCTTAACAAGATGCGCAGTCACACCCAATGCCCCTCGAAAGGCATGAGGCCGGACTTCTCCCGTGAGCCTGCTTGGCGTTAAATGTAAAATAAATAAATCATACATTAGCTTTGAATCTAGTGCATGCCATTTTTCTCAAATTTGTTCGAGATTTGGCTCAAAGCTAGATCAAATTTTTGGTCCACAAACAATCTACTATCCCTTTAATATGTGATCCAAGAAACACATTCAAGTTGAAGTAAGTAATTCAAGTCGATATGTTATGATTAATTTAGCTATGCAATTAAAAAAGGCAATTTTCAATAAAGTGGTAGCAAGGATATTATGTTGTATGAAGGTTTGTTACCACTTTATACGATCAGTATCCCATCCAGGTTAAATTCCCTCGATTCCAAGAGTATCAATATTTGAGATAGAGACCTAGAAACGGCAGAAATTTCTCCAATCTCTTATGTATTCAGCTTCCCAAGTCATCATGTGTCATCCTTAGTAATTCTCTTGGAGAAATAAAACATTCGGTAAATTGAAAGTATCCCAGAAGATGGTATATGGAGAAATAAATTTTATTTGAGAATTAAAGATGTTGATTGAACTGATGAAATAACGAGAATTTGATTTTGACCTCAAAATGGAAATTTTTGGTTAAAAAAACGAATAAAAATTGATGTCATTGAGATGAAATTATTTTTTAACGATCAATTTAAGAGAAAACACTGTGATAAAAGCTTCGATTCTTGGCTTATTGGTCATGAGTAAAGATATATGAACTTTGTCAGTAAATTACATTGTAAATTAATTGGATATTTTATTTCTCCATTTCACTTACTCGTTGCTATTCATTATGACCATTTCATTTTTTTGTTACCTCAGAAAAAAATTCTTTCTCCATACTCTGTACTGAGAAATAGCTCATGTTTTCTCCCTTTAATTTCCCAAAATATAATGATAACGTTAGCGATTTACAGATGTCTATTTCTTGGCATTCCCTTTCGATTTTGTCGGCCCTAAGGCAGCCGCTCTTCTCTTGGCTTCACGGGCTGAGATTTCGGCCTTTTTAGCTTTTTCCGCCTCTTCTCGCTCCTCTTTTTCAGCCTATGGGGATTTTAGCAAGTTTTCATGAAATATGTGAGTAAACTAACTTGTTTTCGAGCAGCTTCTGCTTCTCTTTTCTCGCGAACCAGCTTCAGTCGTGCTAAGTCCGCCTTTGCTTCATCAGTTTTCCCGGCCTCATGTAATTTCTGGTACCGTTCTTTAGCCTGTTGAGCTTGAATTGCTTCCCGTTCTCTTCGACTTAATTCTCCAACAGGCTTTGCTTTGGTCGTTTTACTGATACTTAAATCACCGACTTTATTTGAGGCATTATCAATATCTGCTGACGTTGTCTTAGTCTGATTCCGAGATGCCCTGGTGTGATTTGGATTCGCAGTCATCAACTCTTCCTCACTTTCCTCTTCGGAGTCAGTAGGCATATCACCGGCTTCAACAACATTTCCATTTTTCTTAGCAATTGCAGCCTGTTTTTTTGCTTTAGCTGCAATACGTCGTTCTTCACGGCTCAAAATTTTCGGCTGACCAATATTAACTTCCGGTATTTCTTCGGCCGAGTCATCAGATTCCTCCTCTTCATCTTCTGATGAAGATTCATTAGCTCTTTTTATTTCATTTCCATCCTCGTCTAATGGACGAAGATTTCTTGAGAAATGTTTGCCACCTGGATAAAAAGTCAAAGGTAAGTCAAACCGATGTATATAGTCTAGAGTTACTCTACCTCCACGCGTGTACTTCTTGAACTTTCCACCACGGCCACGACCGCCACCGGGAGGACCACTGTAAGATTATTAATTACTTTACTTTTCTTTTTCAATTTGTAGAAATGAATACTGACCCAGGAGCCATTAGTATTCAAGTGAACTTGCAGTTGATGGATAAATGAAAGCAACTCTAAAGTAGCTTATCTGACTGATTGGACAGAGCCTGAACAAGATTTCTTTAGTATTTTGCTTTACGTTGATCAGTCTGTGAGAGTGATGCCCCGCAGTATTATCACTGCCACTAAGAATAACCTCACCGATCTAATTGGCTCAAATATGCCACTAATCTCCACTAATTGTCAGCCCTACCCATGGATGTTAGGCTCCATGCTAAAAGACTCGTGATGACGTATTTACATATCAACTTAGACTATTCTCACCAGCGCCTTTTCTCCTAAGTAGGATGAAAATTGTTAGAATTCAGAAGTATGAATCCTTACTTATGCAATGCTTACTTATTACTGTATGTCACAATCTACATTGGCTGGCGCTTACCTGACGTTTGAGTAGTCTACTTTCTAAGCGAGAACTTCGCTATGAATATTGACTGATTTGTTAGCTCTACAACCCAAACAAAAATGTATCAAATCTTTAATTCCGTGTATAAGTTATATCTCATGATCTATTTTTCAGATTAAGATTCGAGCGTACGTAGATACGGTTAGCTATTGACCCTGTGATATTCTTTTATAGTTATTTCTAGGCGATATCATTGTGAATGAATGGTTCCTTAGAGTATAGAGAAAAAATCAAGATCCATCGACAGAGTGGCAGAACGTGATTATCTTCTCAACTTTTTCGTCGGTCAAATATCTCCTCACTAGAGCGCTATGGGTAGTGAAATCAAGTGTTTCATGACTATAATCGCCGCGTTCACCATTTCACCAACATCGTCATCTTTTCCGTATTCTGCTTCAAAAACATCCAGTGCTTCTGTTTCTTCGAAATTTATATTCTAAATGACTATTTTCCTCTAACCTCTCGTACAATTAATCAAAAGGGGCATTCGGTCATTTTCGAAGGGCGCTTACAAATCTCGCCTCTCGAGAGTTTAATCTTGCTTCCTTTCGAAATTTGTTCCTTTGGATCATTCAATGACCATGCTACCAACTTTGCTATCAAGTCATATTGAATTTTGTGGCCTGATACGTATTTTTGCCAAGGAATAGCTTTAAGCCATAGCAAAGGCTTGTAATCTCTCTATAACATCTTCAAGGGTGTCGACCAATTCAGGGAGTGGAAGAGCTTATAAGCTAGGTATATTTGAGTCATTATCTGGCTCGGAGTTATCAATGTTCTAATTAGGGGACTATTCAATTTCTAAAAAAGACATTTTTGTACGTAGTGAGCAGAAAGAGTAACTGGAAAAATAACTGTAGGAGTGAGTCAGTTTTATAATTTATAAATGTACACATACAAAAGTTTCATTTTCTTTAGGCAAACGAAAATTAGATGCAAAATTTGTCAGAAGTAGGTGTAGTTGAGGTTGTCTGCGGTTGTACACTAAACCGACGGAAGCAACCTGTCTGAATAAGTTTGGTGAGTTGTTCTTGGGATTGCAAAAGTTGATTCCGTTTAGTAGAGATTATCACCACATCATCACTATCTGTTTAGTTTGGAGACAGTTTAGTTTTTTTTTTTTCACTTCAATAGGTTTTATAATTGAGCGGCTGAAAATAGAAGTCTGAATTTTCGACGTGATTTCAGACCGGTATGATTAATAAAGCTCTCCAATTAATTTAGGAGCCTTCACAGAATATAAGTCAAGTCCCTACCTATCGTCTCGTTCATCGACGACTGTCTAATCATGCTAATATATTCTTCGGCATGCAACTCTTCCCGCATCTTAATCATAATGAGCAAGTTGAAGTCCAAGTCAATTCTCTCTCGCGGCGACACAAAAGGCCTTTAACAGCATACAATTCAGAATTATAAACTGCTGGATGTGTTGGGGATGAGAAGCTTGTAGAGTAAGTTAGCCGGTGCTGAGAGGAAGTAGAATCCGCAGATTTCTGTTGCAATTTGGCGTTAATATTTTTTATTTGGAAAGATTTGGAAAATTCATCAGCTTCAAGCTCCGCGTTCGAGAAATTTGCTCTGGCTCTAGACCGTCTTCAATTCTTTTGTCACAAATCAGCCACTATCACAAGTACTGCCATTTTCAATGGAGATAAAAAGATGTTTCCGATGTGGAAAGAAGGGATTTTCTTGAAAATTAAGGGCGAATTCGGACCACTTTCTGTCGGAACACTCTAAAATGGCATTTATTTACTCCATGTTGAGTCAAGATTGTCAGGCCCACCTGCACGGTTCTATAAAAGATGAGATTTTAAAATTCGACTCAGTGGAGAACATGATGAATGAATTGACGATACTTTTCGATGACCTCAATAGAGAGCCACGATCGCAAGATTGCACTCAAATAATCAAAGAAATAAGTACTTTTCGTCTTGGATTGCGGAACTTCGACGTGACGCCGCAATAGCTGGTTATGAGAATTTGTGGGAACTTCAGAACATAATGTTTTTGAATATTAATCTTGAACTTCAACAGGCACTGGTCCATGAAAGAGACATTTAATCTTTAGACTTTAACACTGCTGTGGCCAGACTACAAGATATTAATAATCGAATCCAGACCTTATCTCGCAATATGTCAAGGTTCAGATCAAGAAACAACTCCTCGTTTCTGTCTCATAATTCTCCTGCTCCTTTTTCATTGACTACAACCCAAGGAGGAGACGCTATGGATCTCTCAGCAGTTGGTTATCAACCTCGTGGACTCCTCTCTACTGAAGAGAAAGAATGTCGTCTGAATCTAGGTTTGTGCTATTATTGTGGTAAGGGAAAACATAAGGCATCCGATTGTAAAATTAAGAACTTAAAGAACCCAGTTCAGGATCATGGGGTAAGAATTGTAAATAATAGTGATGTCATTGACTCGGAAAAAGTGAAAGCTCTCTAGAAAGTCGGTTAGAGAGCTTACCGTGTGATTTAGCAATATCAGTCTCAAGTATCGATGGAGAGCTTTTGAAAGAGACTTGTCATTTAGTTTTAAGTTGTTGTATAAAAAATAAATTTTCTGTTAACCTGAAGTCTCTTGCTCTTATTGATAGCGGCGCTTCTGCCCACGAATTTATTGATATTGATTATGCGCATAAGAATAACCTCCAACTTACGCGTTTTGATTCTCCTCGTTCGTTACAAGTTTTTAATGGCACAGAGTCAGTATCTGGAAGTATAACTCACTATGCCAAAACGACTTTTGCCATTGCGGGGTATTCTGAAAGTACTTTTCTTTTAGTGACGAAGTTAGCAAATTTCGATATTATCCTTGGTCTTCCATGGCTTCCGTTACATAACCCGCATATTGATTGGGCAAACGAAACAGTAGTATTTGATAATCCTTATTGTACAAAACACTGCTTGAAATTTCCCACAATTATACATGCACTCTCAAAAGATGAAATCATGAAAAGAAAAGAAACTCTTCTTAGGACTTAGGAGCGTGAAGAAGCACTTGCAACTACCTCTAATGATGCTAAATCTTTCATGAACTCAGCTTCAAAGGAATGCTTAAAGATCATGTCTATTTCACTGGAAAATATCGAAGAAACTTTAAGAGAAAAGCCAAGAATCAATCTTTTGGAAAAGCTCCCTGATATTTATTATGACTTCCTTTCAGTCTTTTCCAAGGAAGAAGCAGAAAGTCTTCCCCCGCATAGACCAAACGACCATCAGGTAATCTTAAAGCCGGGATCAGAGCCCCCATGGGTGCCCCTTTATAGTATGTCTAAGGAGGAGTTAATTGTCTTAAAGAAATACCTCAAAGAGAACTTAGAAAAAGGTTTCATCAGACCAAGCAGTTCTCCAGCTTCTTCGCCAGTTCTTTTCGTAAAAAAGCCAGGCGGAGGGCTAAGACTATGTGTAGTCTATAGAGCACTGAACGACATTACTGTCAAAAACCGGTACCTAATTCCTCGTATCAACGAAACTTTGACACTTTTAAGTAAATCCAAGTACTTTTCAAAGCTCGACGTCATTTCTGCTTTCCATTGAATGCGTATCGCGAAAGGACATAAGTATTTAACTATTTTCCGAGCACGTTTTGGCCTATACGAATACCAGGTTATGCCATTCGGCTTACCTAACGCTCCAAGTTCATTCCAAAACTATATTAACGATACCCATAGAGGCTATCTCGATGAAATCTGCACAGCTTATATGGATGATATTTTAATATTCAGTAGAACATTTGAGGAGCACGTTGAGCATGCGAAAAAGATTCTTTCTCGACTTAAGCAATCAGGATTGCAAATTGATATAAAAAAGTGTGAATTTCATGAAAAATTTGTCAAGTTTCTAGGCTTAATAGTAACCACAGAAGGAATCAAGATGGACCCCTCTAAACTTCAAGCAATTAAAAAGTGGGAAACTCCCAAAATTTTTAAAGAGGTACAAAGATTTATAGGATTTATAAATTACTATCGGCGATTGATTCATAGTCTCGGTTCCATAGTTATTCCACTAATAGACATGACCAAAAAGGATAACAATTTGTTTGGGGTCCAGTGCAAAATAAAGCATTCAATGCAATTAAGCAAAAATTTAGATACAGTGTTGTCCTGCAACATTTTGATTGGGAAAAACCAGCTAGGTTGGAGACCGATGCGTCAGATCGAGGTACGGGAGGAGTTTTACTACAGCCAGACAATTCGCAGAACTGGATACAACTTGCCTTTTTCTCTTAAAAGATAAGTCCAGCTGCAGCAAACTATGAAACTTATGATAAAGAGCTTTTAGCAATCGTTCAGGCACTCGAAGAATGGCGCCCTGAATTAGAGGGTTCCCCAAGCCCGGTAGAAGTTATTACAGATCATAAAGCATTAGAGTATTTCATGAGATCGAGATAAATAAGTCGTCGCCATGCAAGATGGAGTGAAGTTTTATCAAGGTTCAATTTTAAGATTTGCTATAGACCCGGCACACAAAATGGCCCTGCAGATACACTTTCGCGACCGAATAGTATTCCAGACCCTAAAGTAGATAAATTTTTGGAACAACGATTGTTGAAACAACACAATTTGTCTCCAGGAATGGAACCAGAAAATTTGTTAGCAAATAATCTTTTGGATGAAATACAAAATAATGTACCTATTCAGTCAAAGAACAACGAAACCGTCAATGATCTATCAAAAATGTCTTTTATGGAAAGGATTCAACATAGCACTTTACAAGACGATTCGTTAGTTGCAGTTATATCAGCTTTGGAAGATTCAAATGCACCAAGAATCTGTAATTTCACACTTTCAGAGTGTGTATGGAAAGATGGACTGCTGCATTATGGTAGAAAAATAGTTATGCCTCAGGCTAAAACCGACGAGACAATAGTTACCGATATAATTAAATCGTTTCATGATTCCCCAGCGGCCAGACACCAAGGGGCGGCAGGTACTTATGCCTCCATTTCGAGAACATTCTTCTGGCATGGAATGTTAGGGCATGTAAAAAGATTCATAAGGAATTGCCACATCTGTTCTCGCATAAAACCATCTCGTGAAAGAAATCAGGGCTTATTATATCCATTACCCGTAGCGGAAGGAAGATGGAAACACATTACGGTTGACTTCATAACAGTTCTGCCAGTTAGTCCTGATTGGAATGGAGATGAGTTTACTTCGATTATGGTTGTGATTGATAGGATGACTAAGCAAGTTCATATGACCCCATGTAATGATATGTCATCCCAGCAAACAGCCTATCTATTCTACAGGGATTGCTTCCGGATACATGGGTTACCAGATTCCATAGTTTCAGATCGAGGAAGCCAATTTACTGCAGAATTTTGGAAATGAATGTGTAAACTTCTTCAAATTGATCATCGATTATCGCCGTCCTACCACCCCCAAACAGACGGTCAAACAGGACGTATGAACGCATGTATAGAGCAATATCTTCGTGCTTACGTAAACTATGCACAAAATGATTGGGTTCGATACTTACCATCTGCCGAATTTGCAATAAATAATCAAGATTCTGGAGTTACTGGCGTCTCCCCATTCATGGCAGTCTATGGGCTTTACCCAAGATCTGGCTGTGAATTATCTATGCCTCCAAAGGGACCCCTGGTTCCCGCTTTTGTAAGTTTTGAAAGGCTTGACGCCGATGAAATTGTGCAAAACACTACAAGAATTGAAAAATTTATTATTAATAATATAATCTATCATTCAGCCGGACAAGAGGTGCAGGCAAACAAACATCGAATCGCGGCACATAATTTCAAAGTAGGGGATTTAGACTGGCTCAATTGTAAAAATATTAAAACACTGATCATGTAGGAAATTAGATTTCAAAAATGGAGGCCCTTCAAAATAATAAAGACAATAGGAAGTTATGTTTACAAGCTAAGTCTACCAAAATCCGCGAAAGTTCACCCTGTGTTTCACGTTTCTCTTCTATCTCCAGTTGCTATAGATCCTGTTTCAGGTCAAAAAACAAATTCACCTCCTAGTCTTGATGTTGAAAATGATGATACAGAATATGAAGTAGAAAGAGTTATAGGAACACATTTTAAAAATGGTTAGCTGCATCACTTGGTGAGATGGAAAGGTTATAGTCCAGAGGATGACTGGAGCATCCCATACGACCAAATAGATGGCTTTAAAGAATTAGTAAAGGAATTTCATGATATGAACCCTTATGAGCCAAAACAGACAGATAGTTCAGGTAAAACTAAATCGAAAACCAACAAGAAATTTTATTCAAAACCACTTACTGTACCTCGCAGGAGCTCAGCAAGGCTAAGGGGACAGTAATGTCAGAAGCTGGTCTCGTGATAAGCGTAATATGACTAAAGAAGTGCTAGCTTTACCCCACTTGGGTAGCTAGTTCACTGTGGCGCTTCTTATTGACCATTTACTATTACGATAATTATTGCTCTACAGCCTTCGATATCGTTCTAGAGAATTATAGATTGTCATATTGAATTCTAGTGATAGTAGAAGTCTAGTTAGAATCCTGGTCGAGCTGGTGTATATAAAGTACTCCTTTGTTTCTCAAGTCTCTTCAGATCTGAGTCTTCTTATTATTCTTGTATCTAGAAAACGATTTTATTAACATGATTTCTCTGTCTTGTCTTCACTTCCGACCACACTCTTGCACTTTGCAAGGACACATTGATTGACATGCCATATACAGGGTATGATTGGTGCATTCGGAAAAACCTCTTCAGATGCACTTTTCTGTGCTTGTTCCCCATCCATTACAATGAATTTTAGGTCAATTCCAAGTTCTAAAAATGACTTGAACGCCTAAAAAAAACCCTGTTTTTTCTCACCAGGTAGAAAGCAGAACCCAATCGAAAATGTGAGCCCTGAGCCTGTCACGCCTTAAGTCTGGTAGAAACACTTCATGATCGATATTACATTATTTATGATCACTTACCAATCATATGAAGCAGTGGCATGTCAAATTTATTGGTTCTGTAGGTATTATCGACCAACACAGCATCTAAATTTATCTGTCCCAGCTCTATAGATTGAGGAAGAGTAATAAAAAGCCGAAGCAATCGGTTATCATCTGTTTTCTCAATCTTGAAATGGGTATTTTTATCGCTTAAATATCTTATGAGTGCGTCATTTTCTGAGTGGCCATGTATCCTCTCTCTCTTAAATGAAGCATTTAAGATGTAGATATCGTATGGCAGCATTGGCGTCGAAACTATTTGACGAAGGTATGTCTTCGCCTGTCTCGGCTTGATACCTGGCCATTGTTAAATCTCTAATTTTGAAGCATGAAAGTTCTCTCACCAGCTTTGTATAAAGATCAAACATGATCTACTTCAACTAGTGCAAGTTTTCGGTGAGCTGGATGGCTACTGATTGATTGACTAGCGGAGTGATTATGTGTGCTATGTTCAGATCCAGATCGATGTCGCAGCTCCCACATTTTATCTGAACGTTCAATAGCTATAATAGAAAACAAGCAGCCTTTTTTACGACTAGATGTACAGCGTTTTCTTTCCTGTGAGCTGTTCATTGGATGCTCAGCGGGTGGTGCTTTTCCAGCTCGGTCGCAATTATAGATAGCTCTTATACGCGTACTATTCCTTATCTTTTTTGATCTTTCAGTTCTAAATGCATAAGAATGTTCTGCAGCCCAGGCTTGTATTGAAGTATATAGCTCTTATCTTAAGCTGAAGATGGCTTCTGGAGGAGGTGGCATGGATGTAGAAGAAGACATCACTGACGAGAAGTCAGGAAGTTCTCAAAGTAATGGTGCTTGAGACAGAGACGCTGGTCGACTATTCATTGTAACATGCTCTATTCAGCAGAAATGATAGTAACTAAAACTATTGGATAAAAAATTGGAAGATTTAATCTTCTAAAAGTTAATTTAAGTATTCAGGAGATGATTTTATACCACACCCATCTGAAATAAGTATATAAGCATTCTTGATATCGTTAGCTAGGCAACAGGCAAATGCAAACAAATAATGCCCCAATTATGAGCTGTTCACGATGAAAAAGTGAAAATCATAGTGGAGCGATAAGGTGGTACGTGGGGTTGGTCTTTCTGAGCTGACTAAGCTCGTATTTATGAGGTACCCGGGGGTGTTCGTATAATTAACCCCCTTTCTCCTCCATCTGATCATTAAGCCCACGATAATCGTTCGGTGCTAGTTCAGGGCGCAGTCTAATGCAGTTCTTATTGCGATGCCTGTGCTTGCACCTTTAACAGAAGGCATTCGGGTCAAGTCTATCTTTATGTGGTACAGAAGATATCGATGCCACATTGGGTTGGATACTTCTATCGCTAGAGATAGATCTAAGAGAAGAAATTAATGTTTGAAGGAGCAGATACTTATTTTCGGAGCCATAGACCCTCGTGTCCCGCCAATTGTTGAGCCAGTCAATCTGCTTCGTCACTGAGACGAACAATACTGCCGGATGGCCTGATCCAATATGGTATTCAATGTGCTTAACTGTCGGAGTAGAAAATGCGTCCGCAGCATTGTTGACACTCCAAAATGCAGTGAGGAATTGGTCTATATACTGATCAGCAGTGACACTGGATGTTACTCGCATCAGTGGTTCCAGAGCAGTGGCATATGGAGCTGTTGCTGTTTGCCATCTAGTACTTGCGACAGTGTCAAATAATTGCTTGGCTGTCATATTGTCGTAATTTGTTGGACATATACTGGATGCTAGCCTGGTAATTATTATGTTTTTGGCTTCAATTTCACCAAGTATCCACTGTTCCACCTGAGTTGTTTTTTTTTGTCACTGGACTTAAATGTGTCATCTTCAGAGAAAATGGATGTAATGGGTGATGGCAGAGGACGTATGCCGGGTATGTCATGAAAGACATGAACCAGCACATACGTCGCGCCAGTTTTGCCTGCAGGCTTGATATCCACAGCTGAAAGGAAACGCCTGTACCAAGAACAATTTTACTTTGGTCGTTTGCCATGTTGATTCTAATACCATGTAATTATCATTGCTACTGCTGCGCGGGAATGCCCGGGCTCATAACCTGTTATAGATGAGCTGGGTAGGTATTAGTAGGTGTCGGTCCAATTTACCGGCATGTTAAGGAAATATATGTATTGTTCTTCTTATCTTCTAATCTTCTATCTATCGAGTTATTTACATAGGAATCGCGTACAGTGAGTAATTACATAAGCAAATAAAAGGAACGCCAAAACATGTGATCTACAATTAACGAACACAGTCACATGACGTGGTAGTTCCAACAGTAGGCATTTATGCTGACCTTGTTAAAACAGTAAAAGTGAATAAGTTATAAATAAGTGGATTGTACTTAGATGTAAGATAATTCTATATGTGATAGTTGATACTTCAACAAGGTAAATTTTGGTCTTTAAAGTATTCGACGTCGCTAAGGCGGCCGCTTCTTCTTCACCCATATCCGACTTTTAAGCGAGGCAACCACATCTGATCACGCTTCCTTCAACCTCATCCTTGTCAGCGCAAACTGCACAAACACACGTAGTGTTTGTGCATGCTATTATCACTCTGTTGGCTACTCTTCAATACAACACTATATACAACTTGATTATAAGAAAGCCATTAATTGATCAAAGGTTATTGATGATTTTAACTTTAGTAACTCTAACCATATCTATCTAATAAAATAACTATACTTTCAAGCCACCGTTTCCATTGCAAGATCTTCTTTTAGATACTCTACATTCGTCGAGCACTAAACTTACCGTGAGCTAAAAACTTCAACAACTATATCAATACTTGCACCTTCCCGCTATATTTGCTTAACATCTCGAATTTTCTTTCTTCTCGAAAATTTAAGTTTGTAATTTCACGAAGACGAATTTGCTGACGAGCAACTTGATCACATCTACAATGAATGGAGTAGGAGAGACTCACAAAATCTATATCATATAATAAGAAAATCAAAGAAAACACGTCAGCTTACGGTCAATTCATTATGGATTTGGAAAGTATAGGGGTCAGAAGTTGTCGAAAATATAAATCATGAGCACCACTACCAAACGAGCTCCATTACTGTTGTCACCAGCTCTTAGCCTTCCAAGCTGTATGTTAAACAATAAAATTGACTTTACTGAAATACTAGATATTTATAGGCTGCAAATGCTGGGTCAAGTGGGAATTTTAAAAGGCTTTTTCTGAAACGAGCATAAATGGTTCTCACGAGTGCTATCGAGTAGATATCCAGCTTCAAAAGACCTATAATTTTAGCAATTAATGACAGAAACTTAGTTCGTAAGATTTATAGATGTAAGGTACATAATATACAAACTTATTTTATGGGATTTGTACAACAATTTGTAGGGGTCGTAGGCTAGCAATTACCGTCAGCATTGATGTTATCTTGCATAAATCACGTCCAATGCTAGTCTACGTTTATGCATTGCATAACTAACTGCCTTTCGTTTAGCAATCCCGGTCCAGAATTGCACATTAATTCTTAATTTGGAAATCTCTCATAGTCTATTCCTAATCAAGTTGGTTGTAAGAGAGACTTAAACAAAGTCGAAATAAAGGGTTCAATTCATCGTCTCCCTTTTTACCCGTAAGAGTGGAAAAAGATGAAAGTAGTCAACACAAAGTATTTCTTTATGCATCTATTTAGTGTCACTGATGGCCTCAATAAAAGCTGAGTGCTTCTTAAGTGATGAACAAAATCATAGTATTTCATATGCCTTGGAGAATGATATTAAAATGGATGAATTCACTGAGAGCGCCCACAACCTTTGTCATCGAGGACTGACACCATAACCCTAATCCTAGGTATATAACCAAGGAGAAGTGTCGAAATCCCTAGATTATTCCATGTAGCTAAATCATTTGCATTTTAGTTCTTTGAAAGTTAGAAGAATATGAGCTGAATTCAAATCAGCGATCTCCCGTCTCAAATGGGGGTGTGCTAAGTGTTTAAGTTGCCCAAACACTATATGAAAGGCCAGCCAAGTTAAAACAGTGTAATAGAAGCTTCTTCTGTGATATGAGAAAATGATCATTCACGCGAATACATTCAGTAAGCTGCACTATAAGGGTTGGAGTCAGCCAATATTAGCGTTTGCTTTTGCAGCTCGACTTAAATCCCTGAGCAGATGCATTATCCAAAATACCATGATACGATAGATATCCCACGATCTAAAAGTCATCGAATAAGACTTTGGCTATTTTGATTCAAGATCTTTGTAGTATTAATATTGTACCCAAAGATATCTATCGGCAAAAGATTTTTTACAAAGCTACCAAGAGATACACTAGATCGTGGATCACTGGTAAATAAAAAGAGGTCTCAAACTTGACATAAATATTTTTTTGGCACAAATCGTATGAGATTTATTGTTCGAACAGGCAATCAAAAAAGAAAACGGCTAATGGACTTCTGTATCTTTCATTCAGAAAGTAACTCAGAATATCGTATGTTATCTCAAATTGCTGAAGATATGAGAAGGAAAAAACTCTAACTAGATTTTGGAATTTTTTGAAACCGATCAAAATCGTACGAGAACTATGATATAAATCTTCTCTTTATTGAAAAAAATATTATTTCAATACTTTGAATGACTAGGTACTGAGCTTTGTATCTCAATGGAGCAATGTAATCCAACTGCAGAAAGTTAGGCATAGTCGGGTAAGCTGTAAAGCTTGAAGCGATAAAGTTAATCTCACAGACCAATTTGCAGTAGATAATATTTTAAGCACATTAGTATGAGGGGCAGTTCCATTTTGGGATGGGGGCAATCTAACGCGATGTTCACCAACACGTTGAATTCTCCGACTTCGAGGAAATTTTAGGGTTACACTATAACGGGACTCCCAAGCCGAGCTCTAGCAAATTGTTTATGGGGCTCCAGCGAAGACTAGGAAAGAGATAGCGAGTGGCGTGAGTCTTCAAGACGACTGGAATATCAAAATCTCCAAATGAACATAGCTTATCTATCCTGTCTTTGATCTTCTCTATTAATCTGTTACAGGCTCAGTTACTTGTTGTCCTAGAGTTAAGACGCCTATCGACTAAATCTAGCGCTTCTACGTCTATGTAACACAATTAAAATCAAATACCTAGCAAAATAAAGCAATACACTTGAGTCTTCTATATTCATAACTTTAGAGGGGGGTCTTATAAACTTCTTGAATCATATGTTGGCATAAGATGCCTCAAATTTGGGTAATAGTTGGCGCATCAAGAGGCATTGGTCTAGAATTGGTAACCCAGCTACTTGCGTGAGGAGATCAAGTAATCGCTACAGCTCGGTCTCCATCTACAAATCCTTCTCCGTTAGAAATTGAGACTGCGAGTAGATTATGGTCTTTAACAGGTGGATCGAACGATTCAAACTTGACTATTCTGGAGTGCTGCATTGACGATGAAAACAGTATACTTGGGTTTAAAGAACAGCTACAAAGACTTGGAAGATCAGGTAGAATACTGGAAAAAGGGGTCATCGATTTTGTAGTGCTTAATACGAGTACTTCGGCTTTCCCAAAACGAATATCTGAGATGTGAGATACTGCTATGCTATTAGATTAAAATTCTTTCGTTAACGCCTGAGTTACTGATTTTTCCTCGCACATAGTACCTTCTCTGTGTTCACTCATTTCCTCAATTTTCTTGCAGTTGGACCATTGATAACCGCACAACAACTTTTGAGTCTCTCTTCACCTGCGGTAAATTGTATTCCCACTTCAAGTGTAACATCTAACTATTCATGTATCAAAATTCGGACTTTAGTATTCATATCTAGCGGATCTACATCAACAGAAAGCCTCAAAGCACTAAATGGTCTTGGTGTTTATGCAGCATCTATTGCTGCACTTAACCAAGGAATAAAACATATAGCAGCTGAGCTACAGCAAGAAACACCCGCTGAAGGGACTAGAAGTCCAGTTATTTTAGCGGCTCATCCAGATGACTTAAAAATCGAAACAGCATACAATCCGTATCTCCAATGGAGAGCAAGGGAAGCCACAAGTACTCCAGAAATTACTAAATCTATACTGAAGACAATCAAAGAAAAGGGCTATGGGGGAATGGATGAGGGAGGTTGGATGACGGCTGAGAAAGAAGGGGGTAGATCTGAAAGTGGAGAAGCATCTTTCTGGACATGGGAGGGTAAAAGATATCCATGGTGATTTCGGTATCACCTTAGATTTTTTTTGATGGCAATTAATTTTTATCATATTTCGTATTTAAATCTCTTTCTTTCAATTTAGATCGTAAGATCTAGAGCCGCGCTGCTCCTCGAAGTATACTGTTAGCCCTATATATAGTCAAATCATGCCTGTCAATTTCAAAATATTCCTATATCATGAACTTATACAGAACCAATTAACTAACTACTTCTGAGGGTTATAACGCTTTCAATGAGGTAATTCGTTTGAAGAGATGAGAGATGAAATCTTTCATCTAGAAATTTTCGTATGTACCCACACATGTGCTTACGCTAACGATTTACTAGTCTCAAGAAATGTATTGGCTTTGTAAACTCCGGCTTGGTGGAGTTGATAGAAACTTCTGGCAAAAGAATTGTAATATTAAAGTATACGATTAAAATCAGCACTGTTGATAAATCAACAATGAATGATGCTCTCTATGTTCCATAAAAATCAACTCGCTTTATTTTCCGGGTGGAAAGAAAAATCTAATTGAACTACTCTTCAAAATTTTTTTGACCAACAATTTGGGAGAAATGCAAATATTAGGGCCTACTTTGGCGATACTCCATAGGTTCTTATATTCAAAGGGAAAATTCTCACGTCTTCAATTTTATTACGATGCTTGTGTAATGCAATAGGAAACACGGGCTAGACCTGACTTTTCAACCCTTTTCAACTTTTGTAAAAGATTATCAAAGTCATGTGGGGATTTATATATATGTATGTATTTATCTTTGATTTTTGATATCAATCGGTTTTAATTGATGTAATGTGCGTGCTAACTAGGAAATTTCTAGAGAGGAGTAGGAAAAAGCAGGCAATATTGTTAATCTGTTTTAATATTTAATACACAAAATACTTTATTACATTAGAAAAGATGTATCAGTAAGTATTAAATCAAAAAAGGAAAAAAGGAAAAAAAAAGCAATCAGCTTATCATTTGGCTAGATATATATGCCATATCGTCATAGATATACGTACTTTATAGCAGAAGTGACTAGAGAACTCCATATTTGCAAAGTTACTTTCGTAGCGTGCTCTATGGTACAACTATATGACGAAGCTGTATAAGACTTCAGAAATTATGAGGTCATTGCACTTAAACTATTATGCTGCAATGTGATGAAAAATCTGTCGCTTCACAATTCATCCTTATCAAAATCAAGCTAGGTCTCAAACTCCAGAATAGAGTTTTTTCAAGTTATGACTATTTATCTCGAGTTTTAGGATAAGATAATTTATATATCCCAAGCCTCCGAGACTGACGTAGTATTTTTTTTAATCCTTTCTAGCCCCTTTTTAAATGTAGAGGACATACCTTCATCAAAACCTCTTATATTACTTAGATGATTAGGGGCGAGCATCTTCTAATTGCATTTCCTCTAACAGTGGAGTTTGAGTATCAGCATTCTTATCACAGAAATAGTTTATTGTCCTTCGAGGGCTTAAAAAATTGAAAACTCACCGCTTAACAGCACAGCCATCCAGTAATCACGCTGAACTTGAGAATCTTCCTCGTTTGAATCTCTCGACTTATTGTCATTTAAATCAGCTTCTTGAATAGAAGGACTTAGAGTTCTTGAACTTTTGATGCTTTCATCAGTTTGTTCTATTTCAGCCTCATATTCTGGAGTAAAGAGTAAAACATCGTCAAAACTTTGATCAGATGATCTGAGACTTGCGTCTTTCAGTTGTGTTTCCTCTAATGGTGAGGTCGGGAACTTAGCACTAAAGCAATCTCTTTCGTCTTAGGCTACATTTCAAAGTTCTAAATACTCACCACTTAATTTGATGGCCATTTCATAATCACTTTGGATCTGGGAATATTCTTCAGTGGAATCGGTAGAATAATGATCATTTAGATTTTCTTCTGAAGTGTTGGCAGGTGATTTTTTTGACTCCTCAATATTTTTGATTGCCTCACTTAATTCGGTATCAAAATTTAAAAGTGCTGCGAGAGAATCTGGCATACTATCACCTTCCCACTCACCACTAATCCTTTGTAGTTCTTTTCGAACTTCATCGAGCTGTATATCTAGTGTTGAAATATCAATATCATTGGAGGGAGGAGTTCTGTCAACCATTGATCCCTAAGATCTTCTTAGACTAATTAAAGTTACTCGGAGATGTATATTGACAAAAGTATAGTTGCGAGTTAAGACACCAAATATATAGCAAAGAAAACAAAAAACAATATCCGCTATGAATGGTCCAAACTATTTTTGTGGTCACCCGAGGCTTTTATAACTTGCAGCCATTAACGAGTTATACTTGAGCTGCAATTCATGCCAACGTATAAATCTCGATGCTTTCACCTTCCCTTATCGTTCGATCAAAAGATATCTGACACGCGAAGGCATCTGCTGTATTACTTGCTTCTCGCTTAGATGCACCGACAACAGGCTTATTTGTCTTTTAAGCATCATCAAGTAGATATGAGCCCGCCTTCTTTGATGATAATTGTGTCAGGCTAATCTGATAGTAGAATTAATTACATGGTGTAGATTAAAAACAATTGGGTAGATGAGTAGCCTAGCGCTGACATAACAAAATAGTTGCAAATGGGGCCGTTAGGATGTCTATTTTTAATAAAAACCTTAAATTAAATTCTTTAGTGCGCTCTCAAACGAGGCTTTCAATGCGTCAACAATCATGTTTTGACCAGAAACTTGGTGGCTGCTCGAAAGATATGCTGTTTCTACATTATTTAGAAGAATTTTACCAACAAATAACCAATCTTCATTGCTATTGAGAGAAGCCACGGGGGGGGTGTGAGGCCCTTGCCTATTCAATTATGAACCTTTCTGACTGAGAACTGCATATACACAGAGAGAAGTCTACCCCACAATGTGCAAAACAAAAAGGAAGCAAAGCCTTTTCGCATGCAATTAATTCTGGCTGGTCCTTATCGATAAATTGGCCAATAAACAGGTCATACACCGTGATTCGATCATTCCAGCCCCCGTCGGAACTAATGGATTGAAGCATAATTGGTGAAGATAATTAGATTTTGGTTGGCAACGAACAACACAGACTTTGAAGATAATAGCCGAGGGGAAGCTGCTGCTGACGTCAGACTAATCCTACTTGCTACCCGGATAATGTTTCTGCTAATACCCTGTGGAAGCGAAGCCGCCAAGCTCCATTGGGTAGGATCTACCAGAAAATAGGGGTTGTGCCTTGAGATTTTTGAGAATTCTCAACCTCGAATCCTTCTTCCAAGCTAATCCCAATTCGTATACGAATAACTGCATAAACTTTTATGCAAGGGTTCTAATGTTACTCTACTATCCCGACCCTAAATAAATCTAACTCGCATATACATATGCATGCAGGTAGGGGTAAGATGTCGATCAAATGTAACACTAGAAAGTTGGTGAGAAATGCAAGAAACCGAATTGGGTACCTTCAAATTCTCGAGGTCACATGATCCCTTCACCGTCACACAACAATATCTTCTCCAACTTCCATTTTCAGTCCAACCTCATCGCACAAATACACCACATCAAAACTTATCATGAAAAACATTGGCATCACCAACTCTCTATCTCGAATAGACGAATCTTACCCTCTGATGGAATCTGCCACTTCTCAATCTCTCTTATAGGTTGCTGTATCAACTTATTTGACTAATTGCTAAGAAAAACAAGTCCTATTCAATTTCCAATGGTTTCTGATTTTGGGCCGAGTCTTCCTGCTGAACTGCAACACATAGGTTGTTATTTCAATTCATATGTAGAGTTTAATATCATATTCCTAAGTCAATAATTAATGAAATTCTAGTATGTACCAGCCTCATGGCATATAATCCAAGTCCGATAGGGCGCAATTTCCCCCCTTTTGAGAGCCAAGATTCGAATATTTCTACCGAATTGTAAGTAGATGCTTTAACTTAATCCACTGCAACTACTGAGCTAAAATTAGAGAAATAAATAGCTCTACCCTAGAAGGGTTTTAGCCTTCTTCAGTCAATGAACGAATTCGTGGTCTTGAAACTACAAAAGAAGATCGAATCAAAATCAAAACTGCTTTGGATCTAGGAGTGCCGGTCACCAAAATTGCGGAGCAGTTTGGTTTCACTAAGCGGCAAGTAAATTATGTCCGTAGTCATGGTGTGGCGGCTGGGAAAAAGAGGTGTGGGAGGAAACCAGCTGTATCGGAGGAAAAGGCCCAGGAAATGGTGAGCTGGCTTCACAGTAATCCACAGTATCGCCACGCTCCCATCCGCATGATTTCGAATCTTGCCCCAGAATTGGATCTCAACCAATTCGGAAAGAAAGCGATTTGAACAGCTTTCAAATCGCAAGGATACGAACGAAGAGTATCGAAGAAAAAGGGATTCTCAGATAGGCCGGAACATAAGCAAAGGCGTTTGGAGTTTGCAATGCGTGCTTTTTATTGGTCGCCTCAGAGACTTTCTGAGCAAATGTTTTCCGATGAAGTTTAGGCTCATGGAGAAGCAAACAGCCGAAGGTATGCTACGGTTCTTGTAGAGGGCGACAGGCATGAAATACTTTTTGACCGATTTCGTCCCGAGTGTCTAACCCCTCAGTATGGGAAACTTCCAGCTTGGATGTTTCATGGAATCATACACAACGGAAGGAAAGAATTAGGGACGTTTTGGGAAAAGGAGTATGGGACAATGAATTCCGCTAAGTCCGATGCGTACATTTTGTCGCAAGTACAAAGGCTGGTTCAGTACGAGCGGTCACCGGGAAGGGACACCTGGCTTCAACACGACAAGGCATCGTGCCATCGATCTGAGCTTACTCAGGACAACTTACGTCGTCGTGAGATTAAGACAATCGATCGGCCTTCTTACTCTCCCGACTTGAACTTGATTGAGCATGTCTGGGTCAAGATGAAGAGATACATTCAGGACCATTACTCTTTCACGGGTTGTGATCGAAGGAGGGTAGGAAATGATGAACTTCGTCGGATCATACAGGAGGCCTGGGATGAAGTACCTGATGAATTTATTTCTGACTTGTATGCATCTTGCCGAGATCGTTGCAAGGCCGTAATTGATGCCAGAGGAGGCCCAACCAAGTACTAGCTTGTACCCATGCTTGTCGTTCTTTTTTTAATGTATGTAGTCATAATTTCTGAGCTTCATTCTTTCAATATTTTTATATTATTGCGTTACTTTCTGGCGTTTTTAATTTTAATTGTTCTTCATCTTTCATTTGTTTTTCATGAAATTGTTATTTAATGTTTTCAGTTTTCTATTTTCTATTCATCATTTGTTTCTAGTTATTATTTTACTTTATTTTTGTTTGTATAGCAACATGCTCTGGTGCATATGAGAATCCCTTTTTCCTGGATATTCCTCGCCTATTTACTTATCATTTTGGACCGGCTGCAAGTTCTGTATGCGTTACGTGGCACGATTTTATTTGCACGAATTTTGACCCCTGCAAATGCTGCCGCTAAATGATCAACAAGTACACGCTAGCGGCCGCTATTGATCCGGTCATTCATAATTTTTTAAATCATGCGGACAATTTTTAAATGTACCCTAATTTTAAAAAA
>QVIK01000626.1:17020-30964 GCA_003957845.1 Oidium heveae | reverse complement strand
GTTATTTGGTCAAGGCGAATATGAACAGAGCGGTCTGAGAGGAAAGATGCAACCCACATTAAAAGACCATTAGGCCATCCCTGAGTCCGAATTCTATGAATCAGACGGTTACGTAAAAATCCATCAAACGCTCCCTTAAAATCGGTAGTGACTATACCGGCAACTTTCTTTTTATCCCATGCTTGGCATATGTCGCAGAGGAGGTCAGTGGTAAGATCTGAGGCTGAGCGGTGCTTTACAGCGCAGCACTGGTTGCGAGCTAGAATTTTGAGTTCCAAGGCCCAGTATGAGAGCCGGCGCGCAATTAATCGTTCAAGTCCTTTGCCCAGGCATGATAGTAGAGCAATAGGTCTGTAAGATTTTGGATTTGCGCGATCTCTTTTACCCGTCTTAGGGAGAATAATTACAGTAGCCCTCTTAAAAGCGCTAGGATGGGCTCCCAGCTTCAAGCAGTGATTGAAGAGGTTCGTAATTCTTGACCCTAGAGCTCCCCAAGCTAAGCGAAGACAGGTAGTGGTGAGCTCATCTACACCAGGGGCTTTCGAGGAGACTTGGCAAGTTGCAGTAAATGCCTCTTGAGGAGAGATAGGATCCCAAGGGATACTGCGAACTGGTACAACAGGGGTGTCCGTAGGAATGTCTTCAGAGTCTAAGTGACGGCATAAGAGAACTTTGTGAAGAAGTCGAGCTTTTTCCTGTGGATCAAAAACCGGTTCACTAGCGTCTTCAAGACGAAAAGGTGGGGATTGATACCTGGAGCCTGAATTATGCCATTTCACTATTCTATAGGCTTGTGGTAGTGACTTTGTTTCCGCCACAATTGAGTTCCAGTACATTTTCTTCGCTTTTCGCACGGTTTTTTGAAGCTCGAGTTTTTCTACTGTTGCCTGGCCCTCCCGGCGAGCCCTGCGATAAGAGTTTAATGCAAATCGACAGTCATCATTCCACCAAGGTGATCCAACATTGCGGCACCTTTTTCGAGGGCATGCCCCTGTAATTGCGGTCTGAATTAACTCGATAATAGTATTCGTTTCAAGTTCTAGATCCTTTAACGTAGGGAGAGGGGTATGATGGTGGTTATTACCAAGTAGCCGGAGGAAAATTTCGTTATCTAGATCTTTGTAAGATAATTTGCCTGCATTTTGATTATGTCTAGTGAAATTTATACTCGTGATAAGAGTTTCGTGATCAGAAGTTGTATGTAAGTCTGGGCGGATCTCACAAACCGCACCATTCTCTAAACAGAATGAAAGGTCTAACGTTCCACCACATTTATGAGTAGGCGTTTCTGTAGGATTGAGAAGTCTGAGTCCTTTTTTATCATACTAATCTATGAGATCAGAGCAGGATCTATAAGCTTGAAAGACCGCTGAATCCCAGAGAGGGTGGCGCAAATTAAAATCTCCACCAACAAAAAAGGGCGTGTCAGGACAGCTAAAAAGAGCGGATAGACCCATTCCAGCATCCACCGATCCAGTTGGGGCATTATATACATTCCATATTGGAAGTCTTCTATTGTTCACACAAGTGATCACTATTTGAATGATATCTCGGGACAGGTCACATGCAGTTTGATATGGTCTTAGTTCAGAAGTTTTCCGGACGTACGTAAAATCTCTGGGTCGGGAATGCCATGATGACAAAGGAGAAAAAGATTCGAATTCTGGGTGTTTTTTTGATACTCTTGCATGTAGGTTTGAATTAATCCAGGGTTCTTGTATGAGAAGGATATCGATTTTATTTTGTTGAGCATATGTAAAGCAATTTCATGAGCAGAGGGAGACCTCCCAACATTAACCTGTATAATGAGAAGGGGGATTACTCTTCGATTGTTATGTCTCCTGACCATACTTAACTTGAAGGGGCAATCATTTTCGGTCCCGTTGATAACATTGAGGGATGGGGTTGGAGTTGAACTGATCGTTTGTTGTCTGGTTACTTTTAAAGATTCTCTCTTGCCTGCTATCCGTATTTGCTTGAGCTGAGTCCCTGTTGGACGGACGAATACTCCATTAACACGCTTGGGACGGGCAGAACAAGAAGTATCAGTAGAGCAATGAGGTCCTCTACAATTTAAGCACAGAGGTGATTTCTGGCATGGACCTTCGTGTGCGTCAGTTCCACAGTTCTGACATTTTATGGATCGGGCACAGGTCCTGGTGGCGTGAAAGCCATGACATTTAGAGCATACAACAATCTGTTGGCGTTTTTGTATCTTATTTATTGAAACAGCCTCACCAAAGACGCGAAGCCTGGTAGGAAATCTGTTAGCTTTCGATTCGGGACCACATAGTCTTATAAAGCCGGTTGGCTCATCGTTTGGAGATCGTCTTGTCCAGTTCATATATCTAATTGGCACGGACTCTTGTATAAAGGCAAGTTCCTCCTGTAGTAGTCCATCCATAGGATCACGGAAACCGTCTAGACATCGGATTTGTTTATGTATTGGGCCAATCACAAATATTGTCCACGTTTCTTGTCTTTCAACCGTAGCATTACCAAATCTTTCTTCGATCGCTGATTTTGCCTGAAGAATTGTAGCCGCTTTTGCCGCTGTAGGAGCTAAAATAGCGATGCCTGATGGGACATTCCATACGTCAGACACTAATGAGCTGTCAGGGACTAATCTTTGAATGGCTTGTCTTAGTTCAAACGTTCCAGATTTTCTAGCTTCGTGGTCAGGTGCGAGTCGAATCATTACCCGACGGTCTTCTTTGCTTTGACCCTGTGGTGGGCGAGATTTGATGTTCTGCTTCTTGAATGAGATATCAGCTCGACCTTGAGATTCGGCTATTTTTGCCCATGTGGGGTTTATTGAAACTGGTGTCGATTTAGGAGTATCTGGTGCCGATGCATATACTCGCTGGCCACGCATTGCCCGTGAAGCGCCATCTGATAGGAGAGCCAGAAAGTCAGATCCTATTCCTGGGTGTTGTGTTTCTAGGTTTTGTAAATACTCGTCCGTCAAGTCTAGAAGTCCTTTAATTGCGACCATAAGACTGGTTGCGCTGGGCTGGTTGCCAACACTCTGAGTATGAGACGATTCTTCTTCTTCAAACGGGTCTATATTTGAGCTATCTTCTGCCCCAACAACTGTGGTCACTTCCATGCTAACATCTGGTTCTGGTCTACTATCGGATGAGCTATGCACCTCACAACGCATTTTCTCAATGGCGATGTCCCCATGGGAGGCATCGAGTTTTTTAGATAAAAGGTTGGTTCTCGTATAAGTTATGCGAGAAGCTCTACCTATCGTTGACTTCGGTTTCGAGACGCGGTTCCCTGCGTCTGGAGGGTCTGGGGGGAAGCGCACGCTTGTGGACCAGCGGCGGCGCCATATTCTCACCTCCTAAAAGAAAGCGAGAAAAAGTTTGGAATGGGAACTATTGTATTACTTATTTATTTCAATAAAATTTATTGTATGATAATAATTATATATATAAATATACAGAGTGGGTGATGTATAGCTACGGACACAGAGTGTCACATGACTTTATACTATAACACATAAGTACACGATACCCATAAAAAATTGAAGAGCATGATTTAAATGCAAGTAAATGTATATAAATGGGTGCTATATATTAGTATAATCCGTAGACTTTAATAATAGACTGATTTTATATTGGACTTGCTCTGTTATTTATCCACATCAATTGATCCGACAACAAACTATGATCAAAAACATGAATTCGCTTGATTTTCTGGTGGAGTTTGAGCCAGGATGATAAAAAATCGAACCATTTTTGAAAATTTTAAAATTGCTTGAGATATGAGGGTTTATGTGCGTGAAATTGATATTAGTTAGTGAGCCCGCAGCGACTCTAGAACTAACGTGGGGCGTGGCACGGGTAGCATCAATACGGAAAGGTTCTACTGTAATGATAATGTCCCTGACATTGAGCAAGAGGAAGAGATAATGAGGTACAAAACAACTTAATTATAATTAAAGAAGATTGATCATAATTCAATATGTGCTAGCCACTGGAGGGTGAACAAAGAGCCTAAGATGCAAAGCTTAAGACACTTTCGTACTTTTGATCATCGAAATCTCGCTCACCAAATTGAATTTTTTCCCTAGAGATTTAGAATATAATATCTAGGTTTAAATATATATGAAGACTAGTTTGCAAAATGGTTGGACTGGATAGACATGGTGAAACTAGTTAATTCCCAACATAGGCCTAACATACAAAAAAAAATAACCATCCGTCGTTTCCCCTTATCACACCCAACTTTAATATAAGGATGTTAAATCCAATCTTGGTACTTTTCCCTGACCAGAAATAATGTATTTTAAGAACTGGAACTTTTTTGTAGGAATCTACCTGATTCTACTTTGCAAGTAGACGTAGAGTACAGTCTTTGATTCTTTTTTTTTTTCAGTTGAATAGGGATAGGAAGGTAGAACCGACTCGAATACCGTAAAATTATGCGCAGATCCGGTCTTGCCTCTTTTATTTCAATAGCTAGGTATATTATGATTGATCGATGTCCAGTATCGAGACCGGAGAGGGGGGGGGCTCGGATAGAAGAATTGGATATCAAAGTAATATACTGTTGAAATCTAAGAACATAATTAATTGCTGAGCAGCTTGTAGATAAAGGCACCCAAAGTTCAAGTGTTGTAGTTTATGAAGTAGCATTTCTTCATATATTAATTGTTTCGCACTTTTTCTTTTTACTTTTCAGTGAAGAATTATAACCCAAATTCATTTTACTAGAAGAGAGATTCAGTACTGGAAACACCGTGTAACCATAGACTAGAGACTTTAATAGATTTAAAAGAATCTAATAAGGCAAGAATCGACTATAAGTTCAACCTTTTCACAGGAAATGACGTAGATAATTTGGCAGCTGTCAAAATCACATCCAGAAGGTTGATTGCCATAGTCAAATTTTCAAGAAATCCAAATGTCTAGGGTCTTTAGCATTTTAGTACAGTTTTTCGAAGTAGCCATTTGCTTTCTCACTGTGAGCTACACCGTTCTCACCGTTCCAATATTTATAGGAGCTTCATAGATTTACTTTTCGATTCGAAACCTTAGCCAAAATTAAATTTGAAATAAATTAATTTTCAATCGTGGGCTTCTTTGTCATATTTTCTTCTCTTTTATAGTACTTTGACAATTTTATGAACAAGGGTAAAATTAATTATTCATATAATAGTATTTCAATTTTCTTTTTCTAGTTCGTAAAATAATAAGTATACTTCCCGTTCCATGGCTAAAACATCCGCTGTTTTACATTCCTTTATTTTTTCGTCACTTATTCTCCACCATCGGTCAACGCTTTTTCTTTTGGCTCGCATATTTCCACCTACCTTCATTCCCTTAGTACTTTCATTGGTCTCATTTTTCTTGGATGTAAGGCTCGAGACTTTAGATAGTGTACTTCGCACTCGGGAACGTATCTTGGTCGTTTCTTTTTTGTCATCTTTTTTTGGAGGGATAGATGTATTTAAGGCCCCACAAGAGGTTACTTGTTCAGTGGAATGACTTGTGTCTAGATTGCTGAAAGAAGAGTTGGAGGTTGAAACTTGAGAGAGGTGCTTGGGTGTTGAGCTCGATAAGCTATTATCTACTGATGACTGCCCAGATGATTCAGTGGCACTTTTTGGGGGTTTTGGCACTAATGGGGGCGTGATAATATTATCTTTGCTGTAAATCTTAGCAGGCTTGAAAGTATCCGGTGTTGAAAAGGGTGCAATTAAAGTATGCCGGCGAAATGATTCATAATGTCCTGAGTTATGACTACCTTTGTGACAAACAACACTGGAGAGACGATATAATTTTTGATTTATGAGGCTACCTAGCGGAAGCAATTCAGGGAATAGAACTCTCGCAGAGTTTTTCATCGTACAATAGCCTGCATCAAATATAGAACGAGAGAGATGAATAGCCAAAACTTTTGGAAAGTTGGTAATTCGTGCATGTTTGGCAATTTTTCGCTTTGGTGCAAATTTCAAATCAGGCATTTCAATATCCTTCAGATCTTCTTCGGGGTTGTTGTCAATTGCAGCTTGGATAACTTCTATAGCCTTTTTGGTTTTATCTCGTGATATTTCACCACTGGAATTTGATAATTGCATCTTAAAAGTTTCAAGAGCGTGTACAAGTCGACATTTCTCACACTTGAAATCTTCAACGTATTCTGTTTTAAACAACTGGTCGAAGCATGAGCTCAATGTAGTAGAGCTAACTTGAGGGAGACTTAGTGTCAGGGAGCAAAAGGTGGAAATAGTTGATTTGGGCTTAAAGCCACATGTTAAGCACTCGATATGAGACTCTGTTTCACCTTCAAAGGGAAATCCTTCTTCTACTTCGCATGTTAAAGGATCTTTCTGATTGTTTACGGTAGAGGCAACCACCCCTAGTTCTCCACCAACTGAGTGTTCTATTTCTTCTACTTCTTTTGAGTCTACGTTTTCGTTCTCTGAGATATGAGTTTCTAACTCTAAATGAAGCGAGATATCATTGATAGCTTCACTTGAGTTGATCCTACTATTAGCTATCCGGGCACAACTTCTTACTCTTTGACCAGCATGGTATTCATCACACAACCGTTCAGCAACTACCTGGAAAAATTCCTGGGCATCTTGCTGCTGGACGCTTATTTTTTGTTTAAATGCCTCCTCTAATACTTTAATAAACATTCCAGCCGAAATTGTTTTCTTATATATAGGCCGCTCATTTAATGCATCAAGAATATCTTTCAGCCCCTGTGTAACAATTCCTAGTTGTAGCCCTTCTAATTTCCACTGAGGTAGTCCTTTTCTCACGGGATTTGTCACAACTTGAGCATATATGTTGAGACCATCCAGTTTCCTCCTATATGTTTCACGAATTAAATAAACGCGCAAGTCTCCTAGGCCCGCTAGAGCTTGCAGGATAGCATTAATGAAGCAATCGTTTCCTGGGTTGAAGAGTCCGACTATCGTTTTCTTTTGGAAGCTCGATTCGCTACTTGTAGATTCACTATCGAGAAAAAATGTAGGAGCAAACACATAAACCAACGTAATTGCCGCAAGAGATGCGCCAGCTGCATAGGTGGCAATTGTGAGCTGCTTATCAGGCATTTTGAATGAAAATAATTTGAGAGAGTGTTTGGTAAAAGAAGCCCCGTTTGACTTCAATTAAGCATCTCCATAACGGCCTCTTATTCCAGTTCCTTTCCAGGCGTAGATTGCAAATTTTAGGACTCTTCCGACCAATGTTGTGATGCAAGTACTGCTATGTTAAATATGCCAAAAAATCGGTGGTATGCGGCGTCTGAGACAAGAATTGAATCAAAATGAGCGATCATGTATGGAACATGTAGGTCTAGTGAAGCCAAGATTCTAGCTTTCTGGTCGGACTGAAAAATTCCGACGGTAGCTCTGACCCTATACGAACCCATTTAATGACTAGCAAAGAGCCCCCAAATGTTGGGGCTTAGAATTAAGAACTGCTCTAAAAATGTAGGCCTATGGAAAGGAAAAAAATTGCATGCTTTTTGATTGATAGCTTTTTAATCGCGTGAGTCTAAGCATTGGGCTATCGCTCTGTTATATATGACTGTACTTCCCATCCTAGTTAAAGAGAGACCCGTATATCACACGCTCTCGTTCAGGAGAGGGAGACATTAAGTTTTCTCTGCATACACCAGGCGTGATTCAAAAAGATATGCGATATTTCACAAATAGAGAAAAAGATCTAGTGACTATTATGTGGAACATCTGCGAGCATGTGAGTAATCCACAAGCTAGGGGAAGAGAGAGATTAATGAGTAACAAGCAGTTATTCCGTGTATCTGCATGTACATTTAATGTATACTCCGTGAAGACGCATCACAAATATTAATCGTACTACCAAGGCTGGGAGCTCATTTATAGAAAATTCTAAACATTGATATGGAAAACACCAAGCTTACTTCTACGATTGATTTATCCAGCACCATCTTTCTAACAAACCTATGAGGTAACACTTTTTTCACAAAAATTGATGAAAATTCAAAAGCTTTATATACATTTCCACACATTAACTGTGGTATTTCACGGATTCGTCCTGTTGGACGTGTTATTTTGTTCAAAAGGCATCAAAAGGGGAAACCTGGTCTACAGATAATATATAACTGTCTCTCTTTACAACATCTATGGAAATCCCAATATTTAATGTTCTGTAGCAGGGATGCCTATTCCTCATTCACAATGGGGATAGTGAATAGGATGTCAGGTATAATTATTTTTTAATTCTACCATAGGACACTGACCGAAATAGCTCTTACAATTTCGAAAGGTGTTTACCAAACAGGCACTTTAGAAGTTGGAATCTTCTATAGAGATAAAACTTGGTATGGCCCCGGAAAAATCAAAATCATTATTGAATTTGGATTAATTTCAAAACTCTGTTAAATGTATCATTTCAACAATTTACTTACTCTTGGCATCCTTTACGTTTACCTCAAGAACTAAATCAACAGAAATACGCATGATTTGGTAACTGAGAAATCACTAATTTGACTTTCCTGTAGTCAGTAGGCTTCCGATACGGTAGAGATGGCTTACATCAGTAATTTTGCTACCTGTTTTACATTGAATTCCAGAAGTTTACAGCTAACGTTCTGTGAGAACTCTGTTTCCATCCTAATCTTGTACGGGGTGAAATGTAGGATCAACACCAAGCTAATTAACACCATGTATTGCTAAGTATAATTTGGCACCATTTAAAAAAATATGGAGTGAGTTTTTTTTTTTAGCTGAACTGAAACAAAAATGGAAATTTTATAACTTTTGGTCATTCGCCAAACTAACAGTGTTTTAGAACAGTCATTAATTTCTAATTTGGCCCATTATCTCCTCACTAGGTACACAACTACCTTGCATGTTTAACACATATTTGGATAAAAGTGATAGCCGAGACCTACTCATCTTTTACAATAGCCTTGAAGTACATTTCGCCTTCCCTCACCTAAGTTTTGGTAAAGGACCTGAAATAAGATATCTAATTAGTCCATCAAACCCTCTGTTTTTTTGGGGGTGAGGAGAGCATAATAGAAAACTGATATGAACTGTAGACCTTACCTTAAAGTCTTTCTTACATTGGGGCTCGAGATATGCGAGAGCAATATCCCACATGACTGGAAACAAAATAAATTTTAATAAACTATTTGTTGTTATAATTTCAGTATGTCCTTAATCGGTTGAATCCAAGATCTTATTAAGTTTGGGCTCGGACATTTATGCTACCTGAGTTATACCTTCTCACTTCTACAAATTAATGATATTTACAACTTCACTTAAGATGAATATTTACGGAGATAATATTGCATCAGCGATCGATGATCTCACAAACTATGCTTTTATGAGTCTAAGGGCTGCTGCTGTTGCTCATGGGACCTCAACAAGCACAATTCAAAGCAAACTAGCTGGTAGAGCATCTTGCCCCATATCTTAATATCACTAGCGATTGAGTTCGGACCAAGAGGAATATCTAATAGAATTGAAATTGCAAGAGGGTTCCAGGGGAAGTCATGCCATGCTTGAACTCAAGAGATGGTCACCCGATTTCTGGACGTAAATGGAGACCTCCAAAAACTCGGAAAGGATTGGATACTGAGCTTTCTACGTCGCAATCCTCGAACTGAATCTATTGTTGGGAGAAAAATTGAAGCTTGTAGAGCAGAAACTGCCAAAGAACCCTAAATCAGGTCCTTTGACTTATGCAGGTCTGTAAAGGGTAAGTGCGAATTCGGACAAGCACAAAAGCTATGCCAAGAAATAATCTATATTTATCTATGGTTTTACATAGGAAAGAAACAATACAACTATATACAATAAAGGAAAACGGTGGGTGATTCCCGTCTGCATTGGTATTCCTAATTGGGATGTACTAAGCTGAGTGATCCAGCATGTTCAAACAAGCCTATCCAATTTGGGAGACACTTGTCGTGAGTGATCTGGTCTTACTCTTAATTGACCTTGCCCTAGTCCTTCATCTCACATAGAAACGAATATCACGTGATGTCTGAGAGACCTGCCCCCAGTCAATTACAAATCGGGCCTAGCCCGTAACAAGGTCAACCTACGACCGGCTCAATATGTGTACTTGAGTGATATCTAGAATTTAGATGAAACTAGGGCAGCATTAGGAATTTGTACTAAACCACAGTTCTGGCTAGTCTTAAAAAGAAAAAATGCCTACGTAAAAACCTCAGAGAATCGCAAATGGCTGTCAATTCTCGAGGTATTTTCCGCAACCGGCCACAGATTGAAATCTATATTGATATTCATGGGAAATGCCTCCCGATCACTTGGTTCCAGGATTAACCACCGTACTTGCTCTTTACCACCTCAGAGAATGACTTGACCTCAAATGTAGTTGGTGTAGAGTAGCTCAAGCAAATATTAATACCTGGAGCCTGTCATAGATCAGATAAGTAGAAGAAGTTTATTAATTTTGTATATAGAGAGAGAATCTACAATGGACAAAATCATGAGTTACTTATACATCTTCTCTTTGCCCTCCAATTCACGTGCTCCCTTGTTTTCTTGATCACTTGCTTCACTACCAAATCTGAACGGTATTTCCCTTTAGTCCATCATTCATCGTTGATTTCCCTTCGTCAGTCCTTATTCAATTATCCATCATGATTTATGATTCCTTTTAATAACCACTATTCAGTTCGCTAAATTTGTAAGTAGCTCTCGATACTAGGCCTCAGGAACCGCCGCCGTCTTATTACTTAAGCTGAGCTAGCTTATGATAACAAGTATAGGCTTTAGATAAAAACTGGCATATCAGCTTTCTCAGAGCTGCACCTAACGAGGGGTATCAAATTTTGATACTTGATGGCCATGGTAGCCACATCGAACTCGATTCCATGCTTCTTCGCAAAGAGCATAAAATTCACTTTCACTTTCTCATCCACTATCCACATTCGTCACACATCCTCCAGTCACTGGAAGGTTATCATTATGATTACTGAGTAGCACCAAATGTAAATGAGAGACCCTATAGTCTACCCAGGCATGAAAGCGAGTAAAGATGAATCAGAATCAAAGCTTTGCAGCTCTTCATGGTGTAGGCTAGTAAATGAAGAAGTTTCGACTCGTAAGGCCAGAAGATCGGTCAAAGCGAGTAAAGTTTCTGGGGAAAATGATTGATTAATTACTGCTTTAATTATTATAACTGCGTAATAAATTTTAGTTATAATACTCTTGTCGCTGTCTGTGTGGTAAAGTCAGAATGTCTTTTTTTACTCAGGTGGCCGGAAGGTAGGGCTAGTCAAAAGATCCGGGCTCGACATTACTACGGTATTGTTTCTGCTCTGTTGGGGCTTCTTAAGGACCCTCAAATAAACAAACTTCGTCAGAAAAGTATTTATTTAGCCTTCCCAAAGTGATGACCATTGTTGTGTAGAAAAAAAAAAAAAAATAAGTCCAAGTATCTACTATCCGTTCTACCCTACATCGGCCAACATGCATTAGTTCCATTATTTTGGTTGGTTTGTCTTAGATGGCCCAACCAATGAAAATCTTCTAAACGTATCAATGTGTTGTCACGATGCAGTGAGACAGAGAGACAAAGCTACAATTAACCCTGTGCAATTTATGGAATTCAAACCCCTCTAAGGAGGGAAAGTAAACAACAGCAACTATTTACATAGATACCAACGTATCAAGCTAGTCCGTAACGGTTTTCTGAATTTCGTAAGGAGAGCCAATGAGAGCCTCGAATTAGCAGCTTGGACCTACTCTACCCCTGGGTGAGTGATTTTAAACGATTCCCTTTTATAAAATATCTAATTCATTAACGCTTTAGCCGATTCTGAGTATACATGCGACTTCCCAATTTGAACTTGAGAGTGTGTACAGAATCTCGTCCTGACCCCTCGTCGGCCAGCGCTTTACCCAATTGGAAATCAACCCATGTGACTTCCCAATTTGATTCTGTACTGGCTCTAGGAGCGTTTCGTTCACTGGCACTTAGATGTACTGTTTAATATTCGAAAAATACACTTGCTACATGGAGAGAGGGAGAGATAGATATATTTTCGAACTCTCACGTCACATAAAGATAAGTAAGGATTGTATCAACCCATTCAAATTTCTATATAGATTTATGTCATATTTTATTATAAGAACTAGCTGTAAACTTGCAGAAGATTCTCATTTGAATGTTTGAATGCCTGTCCAGATTTAGTCGATTCATTTCTGGCAAGAACTCTTAAAAGTCAATTATGTTTTTTAGTTAAATATGACAGCTGAGAAAATTCAATTTAACAAAGACACACATTTAAAAATAAAGAATACTTAAATATCAGCATCTTGATAACATAACAAAGAAACGATATTGAGATTAAGGAAGTAGCAATGATTGATAAAATGGCTGGTTGGTTTGAAGATGTTCGAACTCGACCGTGATTGGGGCTGTTACAGTCGATTTTGAGCAAATACCTAGTGCCATTCCTACCTCATCGACATTCCAGACATCCTCGTCTTCCATCTCTAATCTTTGCTTGAGTTCGTAGAAACGGTTATAACGTTTGCTTATTGCATAATTTGAAGCCCCCTCGATCCGAGCGTTTTCAAGAGGACTGGCTAGAGTCGTGTGAATAGGAGGATTCCGCGGAAGAAACTTTCTAACCCATTGATGACAAAGAGGAGCGCCATCTCCTTGAAATTTTACAATCTCTTGTGCCATCTCCCAGACTCGTACATGACTAGGTGGGTTTTTAGCTGCTGCAAGTTCTAAAATCCAGTTGACCAAATACTGTTCCTGGTCAAGAGATAAGCGTTGATAATGTGAAAAGCTGGAAACCTTGCGACGCTTATTGACATGATTTTTCAATGTCGAGTAAGGAATAACGAACGAGTTCTCTGCGGCTCGAATCGTGGAATAATTTCCCGCACGATACTCCGACACGGGTTTTGCAAGGCTTTCTTGAGAATGAGACATTTTTTCTATTTTGAAATTTTCTAAATGATGAGATAATGTAACGTATTGGTGATTCCGATATCTATGATTAGAAGATTTTATGATGGGTTGTTTGTATTTGATGGTTTCAATTTACTGTTAGAACTATTAAATTAGGTGAAATTGTTCTTGAAAATGTGAATCGCTGGCCGACAAGGGGTCAGCACGAGATTCAATTACGACTTTCAAGTACAAATTAGGAAGTCACTTGGGTTGATTCTCAATCGGATAAAACGTTGATGGTACCAGGGAAGTTGAGCAGCTGAGTTTATATAGCCACATCTTTTAGATTCTAAAATATTCATTAAATGTAGAGAGCGTAGTTCAAATTAGGCTAGTAACAAAAACTAATGCACGATGGCTGACATAGGGTAGGAGGGATAGTAGGTACTTGGACTTAAACAATACCTTGTTCTTAAACGTATCTAAGACACCCCTTTGCCCCCACATTAGTGGCGAAGGAAAGTTACTAGTTTCTGGGTAAGTCCTCCTAACCCCACTCAGGAATACAATAATAAGTGGGGGCAGACTAAATGCAGATCAATACCCTACTATTACTGCTATGAAAATACACTATGCCTAAGATATTCGAAGCAACCTATATTTGAGATCGCTTCAGGGATGTACCCCTGAATATATTTTCTGGCCTTACATTCTAGGCGGATATTCACACCAAGAATACTTCATTTCCACGCAGTTCGGCGCCCATTTTTTCTCTTTCTAAGGATATCTCCTGCCATACTACTCCAGCTTCGAGTTAACTATGTATTATACCTACAGTATTTGAAGCAAATTATATGTAAGATCGCTTCACCATCTGATAAGTCTTATTCGGACCATACCGGAAATAAATCGGGCAGTTATGAATGCTTGTGGTGAACCTATTAGATTTTTGTCATCTTTAACTGTGTTCCCTACTACCACGGTGATGTTTTCACCTTATGGGGCTGACATGGGTTTTTAGTGGAGCCGCCAAACCCTAGCCAGG
>QVIK01000626.1:0-16981 GCA_003957845.1 Oidium heveae | reverse complement strand
CTCAGAGCTGCACCTAACGAGGGGTATCAAATTTTGATACTTGATGGCCATGGTAGCCACATCGAACTCGATTCCATGCTTCTTCGCAAAGAGCATAAAATTCACTTTCACTTTCTCATCCACTATCCACATTCGTCACACATCCTCCAGTCACTGGAAGGTTATCATTATGATTACTGAGTAGCACCAAATGTAAATGAGAGACCCTATAGTCTACCCAGGCATGAAAGCGAGTAAAGATGAATCAGAATCAAAGCTTTGCAGCTCTTCATGGTGTAGGCTAGTAAATGAAGAAGTTTCGACTCGTAAGGCCAGAAGATCGGTCAAAGCGAGTAAAGTTTCTGGGGAAAATGATTGATTAATTACTGCTTTAATTATTATAACTGCGTAATAAATTTTAGTTATAATACTCTTGTCGCTGTCTGTGTGGTAAAGTCAGAATGTCTTTTTTTACTCAGGTGGCCGGAAGGTAGGGCTAGTCAAAAGATCCGGGCTCGACATTACTACGGTATTGTTTCTGCTCTGTTGGGGCTTCTTAAGGACCCTCAAATAAACAAACTTCGTCAGAAAAGTATTTATTTAGCCTTCCCAAAGTGATGACCATTGTTGTGTAGAAAAAAAAAAAAAAATAAGTCCAAGTATCTACTATCCGTTCTACCCTACATCGGCCAACATGCATTAGTTCCATTATTTTGGTTGGTTTGTCTTAGATGGCCCAACCAATGAAAATCTTCTAAACGTATCAATGTGTTGTCACGATGCAGTGAGACAGAGAGACAAAGCTACAATTAACCCTGTGCAATTTATGGAATTCAAACCCCTCTAAGGAGGGAAAGTAAACAACAGAAACTATTTACATAGATACCAACGTATCAAGCTAGTCCGTAACGGTTTTCTGAATTTCGTAAGGAGAGCCAATGAGAGCCTCGAATTAGCAGCTTGGACCTACTCTACCCCTGGGTGAGTGATTTTAAACGATTCCCTTTTATAAAATATCTAATTCATTAACGCTTTAGCCGATTCTGAGTATACATGCGACTTCCCAATTTGAACTTGAGAGTGTGTACAGAATCTCGTCCTGACCCCTCGTCGGCCAGCGCTTTACCCAATTGGAAATCAACCCATGTGACTTCCCAATTTGATTCTGTACTGGCTCTAGGAGCGTTTCGTTCACTGGCACTTAGATGTACTGTTTAATATTCGAAAAATACACTTGCTACATGGAGAGAGGGAGAGATAGATATATTTTCGAACTCTCACGTCACATAAAGATAAGTAAGGATTGTATCAACCCATTCAAATTTCTATATAGATTTATGTCATATTTTATTATAAGAACTAGCTGTAAACTTGCAGAAGATTCTCATTTGAATGTTTGAATGCCTGTCCAGATTTAGTCGATTCATTTCTGGCAAGAACTCTTAAAAGTCAATTATGTTTTTTAGTTAAATATGACAGCTGAGAAAATTCAATTTAACAAAGACACACATTTAAAAATAAAGAATACTTAAATATCAGCATCTTGATAACATAACAAAGAAACGATATTGAGATTAAGGAAGTAGCAATGATTGATAAAATGGCTGGTTGGTTTGAAGATGTTCGAACTCGACCGTGATTGGGGCTGTTACAGTCGATTTTGAGCAAATACCTAGTGCCATTCCTACCTCATCGACATTCCAGACATCCTCGTCTTCCATCTCTAATCTTTGCTTGAGTTCGTAGAAACGGTTATAACGTTTGCTTATTGCATAATTTGAAGCCCCCTCGATCCGAGCGTTTTCAAGAGGACTGGCTAGAGTCGTGTGAATAGGAGGATTCCGCGGAAGAAACTTTCTAACCCATTGATGACAAAGAGGAGCGCCATCTCCTTGAAATTTTACAATCTCTTGTGCCATCTCCCAGACTCGTACATGACTAGGTGGGTTTTTAGCTGCTGCAAGTTCTAAAATCCAGTTGACCAAATACTGTTCCTGGTCAAGAGATAAGCGTTGATAATGTGAAAAGCTGGAAACCTTGCGACGCTTATTGACATGATTTTTCAATGTCGAGTAAGGAATAACGAACGAGTTCTCTGCGGCTCGAATCGTGGAATAATTTCCCGCACGATACTCCGACACGGGTTTTGCAAGGCTTTCTTGAGAATGAGACATTTTTTCTATTTTGAAATTTTCTAAATGATGAGATAATGTAACGTATTGGTGATTCCGATATCTATGATTAGAAGATTTTATGATGGGTTGTTTGTATTTGATGGTTTCAATTTACTGTTAGAACTATTAAATTAGGTGAAATTGTTCTTGAAAATGTGAATCGCTGGCCGACAAGGGGTCAGCACGAGATTCAATTACGACTTTCAAGTACAAATTAGGAAGTCACTTGGGTTGATTCTCAATCGGATAAAACGTTGATGGTACCAGGGAAGTTGAGCAGCTGAGTTTATATAGCCACATCTTTTAGATTCTAAAATATTCATTAAATGTAGAGAGCGTAGTTCAAATTAGGCTAGTAACAAAAACTAATGCACGATGGCTGACATAGGGTAGGAGGGATAGTAGGTACTTGGACTTAAACAATACCTTGTTCTTAAACGTATCTAAGACACCCCTTTGCCCCCACATTAGTGGCGAAGGAAAGTTACTAGTTTCTGGGTAAGTCCTCCTAACCCCACTCAGGAATACAATAATAAGTGGGGGCAGACTAAATGCAGATCAATACCCTACTATTACTGCTATGAAAATACACTATGCCTAAGATATTCGAAGCAACCTATATTTGAGATCGCTTCAGGGATGTACCCCTGAATATATTTTCTGGCCTTACATTCTAGGCGGATATTCACACCAAGAATACTTCATTTCCACGCAGTTCGGCGCCCATTTTTTCTCTTTCTAAGGATATCTCCTGCCATACTACTCCAGCTTCGAGTTAACTATGTATTATACCTACAGTATTTGAAGCAAATTATATGTAAGATCGCTTCACCATCTGATAAGTCTTATTCGGACCATACCGGAAATAAATCGGGCAGTTATGAATGCTTGTGGTGAACCTATTAGATTTTTGTCATCTTTAACTGTGTTCCCTACTACCACGGTGATGTTTTCACCTTATGGGGCTGACATGGGTTTTTAGTGGAGCCGCCAAACCCTAGCCAGGCATGATCTACATGGAAATAGAGTTTATGCATCGCTTTTATGAATTTTCTTAACAAAAAATATATGGTGAATTTCAAACGACCGAATGTTTTTACCTTCCCTTCATTCTTTAAACTAAGCTTAATCTGTATAATGATTGAGAGCATAAAGATTTATGTAACGGCTCTATTTTGTATTCCACATCACTATCTAGCTTCTAATATAAGGAAAATTATAAATAAAAACTAATTTATGTACACTATTTCATCTATTCACTAAGATTCAAGGTATTTATCTGTGTTGTGAAGAGTTCAATATCTGGTTGGACCTCCACCGGCATCTATTACCGCCTGACACCTGGCAAGCATTCCTTCAAGTAGTCTTATAAGAAATTCAGTAGGCACAGAATGCCATGCCATGCCTCCGTAACAATTACTCGAAGTGAATTTTGCGTCCGCTGTCTTCCACCATCCAGATTTGGATGATTCCGCTGGATGTAGTCTTTCATCTGGCCCCAGACAGCTTCGATGGGGTTGAGATCAGGAGAGTTAGGTGGCCAATTGATTGGAATTATCGATCTTTCTTGCATCTCTTCCATCGTATTTTCACAGGCGTGTGCAGGAACGTTGTTCGCAAGACGGAAAGCCAGGGCTTCATAGACACCATCACGTCTATGAGAGGTACTATTTTCTCACAGCACTTCTCGGAGTCTATGGAACGCCACTCCTTCTCCTAAAACAAACAAGGTCCCTTGTCTGCTCCCGCAACACTACTCCAGAACAACCATCCATTCCTTTTGCTAGTTTTTGAATCTACGCAATCAATTTGGTACTCTCCATTATTCTCTCTGGTACTCTTCATTATTCTCTCTACGTTTTCTCATGTTTTCTTGTGATGATGGAGGCTTCTTATGTGCTGAATGACGCTTATAGCCTCTTTTCTGAAGCTCTTTCTGTAATACTCTCTCACTATGTCAGGATTTGGTTCTCAATTCCTGCAACTTAGTAAGCAAATATCACGTGACATCCAATATTGAGCTTACGACGATCATTATGTTATCTTGTTACCCTAGTTACTGTATTTACAACAGGAACACTTTGTCTCCTTCCCATTTGGGTTTGGTTCTACGGTGAGCATTGTGTACATATTTAGGCTCTGCACACTCTCCTTTATTTCTTCTTCACGTCTTGCGTCTTGTCTTCTGTCATTGCTTGTCTCCTTGATTATTGTCTAGAGAATCGATATAAATAATATAATACTAGAAGTCCCTTGATAACTGCCCTCAACCTTATTCTATCCATATCTAAACACCTTGACCTATTTAAAGATTAGTAGCCTCCCGTGCTGACACACTAACACCTAGGTCCCTAAAAGGACCGGCGGCAAGTGCAAGATAGGTCACCCCCCGATTTACAGATGATGACGTTATGAATTCAATAATTTGATCGATATCCTCCCGTGAAAGGGTTGATGGTTTTCCACTACCCCCTCGTGGTGTTACAGTGCCATGTTTCAGAGAATGTGCAACTTGACCTATTGAAACGTTTAGATGATCAGCTATTTTTTGTAGCTCCAACCTACATCACGAAATCCGTGAATCTGCAAAATCTCATAAATTTCAAAACTTACAATTTTAGGTTGTCAACTTTGAAGTAATGATTGATCTCTAGTCAAGGTCTTATGTCGTGACGTCGCGGGAGAAGGAATCGAAGGAGTTAATTTAGGAGACTTCATTTATGAAATATATTTAGTATCGAGTAGTTTTCTATCTATGCTTAGCGGAATTAACTTACCTTATTTGAAATTCTTATTACCAGTGATGAAATAGTTATTGTGGGTTGTAATTGTGAATCAACAATGATAATTAAGGCACAAACAATTGAAGTTGGCAAAGATCAAAAATAAGAGGATTATGTATAAATTTATGGAAAAGAGGGGAAGTTATGTTGTATAGTAAAAAGCCCAATAGACCAGGCAAAAATATATATACTTTTGCTAAATAAAAACTATAATAGGCATGCCCCTGAAGCGAGTATATGATCTGCATATGTAGGGGTAAAAACACTACCGTGGTAGTAGGGTATTTTATTGATGAAGAGAAAATTCGCTTAATGTCACAAATCAGGCTTAAAGCCTAAAATAGAAATTATAATAGACTTGTACTTCAAATTCTCTAGACAATTTTTGCTATATAAATTTCAGGATTCTACGAGGAGATCATGTATAAATTAGGCTAGACTGTAAATTTTACAAACCTTAAATTCCTGGCCTAATTCATGCGATGCTTCGAATACTGTCGGCATAGTGTAAATGTAACTCGGCAATTACCCATAAATTGAAGAGGGCTGTCGAATAGAGAATTTTTGGTTTGCTTCGGTAACGGGATTGCTAAACGAAGGGCGGTTATGCAATGCATAAATGTAGGTTAGTATTTGACTTAATTCATGCTACATAGTATCAACGCTACAATCACCCTGTCCTATGGTTACGACTAAGTAAACAATAATTGAATGTAAACAACGTCAAGATAGAAAAACTTGATTATTAGAATACCATTAATTGTTCTAAGGTTATTGATGATTCTAACTTTAGTCCCTCTAACTATCTATTCAAAAAAAATAATTATACTTTCAAACCGTCGTTTGCATTGTAAGATCTTCTTTAAGATACTCTGCATTCGTCGAGCACTTTGCATGCACATGCAGTGCATTCAGTCGTTCTTTGATCAACTTTTTCTTTCCAGTATGATACACCATTGACACTGTTCTAGCCCAGGGGTCATCTCTTACAGACAAGAATTTTTTCAGACAATCAAGTGCACAAATGGCCTTGGCATTGGATGGAACCATACACGACTCTGAGTCCTCTTCCATCACAGAGCCCCCAAGACTTTGTACATGAGCCTCTTTGACAGCTTTTACAATAGCTTCATCGCTTATTACGTTATTATGCTTATGGCATGGATTTAAAAGATCAATTACTGATGGCCTTTGCACAGTAGCCAAAAGTCCAGCAGTAAATAAGTTGTCGATACTTTCTTGAATAATGTCCTGAAGACTTTCGGATTCCGTGTTTACACTAGATGAACTTTCAACAGGCAATATACCTGTCTTTCTGAAGCAGTTAGCTAGAGTTACCTTTGTAACCAGATTCCAGGCAATCTCTGCAAGCTGCATCGCTTCCAATTGGATAATAGCGAAAACTAATTCAACAGGAATTCTATCATCATATCAACTGACAGCCTGACGATGAAACAAAGCTCTACAATGAGCTTTAAAGCCTGTAATAATGCACGCATCCATGGATTAAACATGACTGGTCATATTAGGCTCGAATTTCTCAATGGATATGTGGCTTACTGTTTCCTGGCAAGTGTGTCCTGCGAAATTATCAACAAGAAGAATCATTTTCCTGCTCTTTTCTCTGCACACTCTATCCCAATCCTTAATACGTTCAGTGAAAAATTTACATGTCATCTCTATTTGGGAGAAGGGCCCAGATGGCATACCACGTCACCATCCGATCCGATTTAAACTGTCATTAGGATAGAAGATAAGAAGACGATTTCATCATCGTGAAATTTTCACCATATACCATATATTTTGTTAAATTTTATTTTAATTTAAACTACGACCTCTATCGCAACGACATGTTTGTGACTATTCAAGGTATAAATTTTATAGGTAAAGCTGTAAATTTATCGAAAAATTTAATTTCAATTGTTGCTCAAGTTAGTCTTGCTGCAGACTTTTGGTTTCATACCTAAATTTAAAGAATTAAATCCCCAGATCTCGCCATCTAAACTTCAAAAGAAGAATTGATTATGAGATCCATCGCTATTGGTAAGTTTAAGATTTAAAAGTCACTAATCAGTACCTGAATTTTTCTTCGGGTTTACGAGCTTTGCGATGCTGTCAAAACTTTCCAACAAATCGCTGAACAGCTTACCATATCTTTGAATCATATCGGCTACGCACTTGCCCGGGGCAAGACCATACTTAAGGAAAGAAAAGGCCGCTCCCCAATTCTTCTTTCCGAGAATGTCAACAAGATGAAAAATATAGTCAGGCCGTCTTCGGTTAATTGACAAGCGAATGAGTGGGAAGAACGCACGGGTACGTACTTGTACACTCTAATAATAGAAATGTTGCATATAACTTAAAGTGGTAAGTCATACGACTTGGTGTGAAGAAAAAGACCTACTTTGAATTCTTCGGTCGGAACAATGTACCATACATTTTTTGCCAAGGAATTTCACAAAATTGGTGTATAAACTCTATTTCACAATAAATCATTCCTAATTAGGTTTAGTCAATTTCGTTTAAACCCCTACGAGGGGCTTTATATTGAATTTCTACCGTGGTAGTGGTCCTCAGCGTGAATAATCCGTTAATGACACCAAAATAGGTTAATTGAATGTCTATATACCATAAGAATTCCACTTTTAATTAACAGAGAAACGATCTTTATCGTAGAGATATATGTATGCTTGCAGGGAGTTCTGATGAGGAAATAAGAATTGAGGGTGTATTTGATGTGAGGGAAACTTCTGAGCTGGAAAAGGTACATGAGGTTACCGTGCGGCCATAAATTCTGTAATCTGGCAAATAATGTTGATGATACAGAACTGACATGCTAAGAAGAGGTACTTGAGAAGTTACGTTACCCCATCATCGCTTCATTGGAAAGAATTGTCTGCTTAAATTCTGACTTTATGTTCGGATACAGCCTCAGCATCGGCACCAAAAAAATCTGGTGGTGTTGGACCATCGTCTTCTCTATGACATTTCACCATCTTCCTTAAGGAGCCAATTGTCACCGTGGTAAGTGCGCCAACAATCTCACAGTTCGTATTTATCACAACGCGATTTAATCCAGCATCTTTTAATAGCGTTTCGTTAGCTTTACTAGCAAACAGATTTATTTATCAGAATATAAGAGAGGAGCTTACTAAATCTAAATTTTTGCATTACAATGACCGGAAAAGTCAAATAAGGTCCCTTTTTCTGGAATGCCGACCCCACATAATCTGCTGGGTAGTTGTTCCTTGCTGCAGTTTTCATCTTCTCGCAAGCTTCTTCTGCAGCTGCTTCAAGCTGCTCATGGGAAAATTGATCTTTGTGACAATCATAACTGCTTGTGTCATGATTTTTCTTTGCCATTACTATACTTTTTTCACATCTCTCATATACACCATTGACATACAATGCAACATTCATTACTCTAAACTCCGGTGTGAGAATCAAACGGTATGGCCCTTTAATCCCTAAAAAAAGATTAGGTCAATATTCTATTTGGCGAAAGTCCAAGTGAAAGGGGAAAACAGTTTACCGCCCCTGAATATTTTTCCATCTGGTGAAATAGGCCATATCAAACAATGCTGATAGAAGGGTGGTCCGTTATATTCTAATGGATATTTGGCGCCTCTTGTTCTCTTGCTGGCTTTTTTTTTGACTATTTCTGCAGTTTCTTCAAGAACATTATCATTGAAAAATTTTTTGCCGCAAGCATATCCATTCCTTGGAGGCTGTACAAACAGTTTGCTATACTGGTCCGATGCTGGTGCTTTTGGAGGCTTTCTTGACCGTAAACATCTCAGAAAGTTGCTACTGTATCCTTTGATAACAACATCTACAAAATTTCTTTTTCCGTCTAGAATCAAGAAATATGGTCCAACATGTGCTAAGTTTAGATTTTAGTGTTTATTTCGACCTTGAGGGGACAAAAGAATTAAATATTACCCGACCCTTGCCTATACATTATTTTCCCTTTCATTATTGGCCATATCTGAAATTCACTATAATCTGGGTACAGAAGTCCTCTGTAAGGAGAAGGATATACGGGATTTGCTTCAACCTGAGTCTGGGCTATGGTAAGGCTTTGAAGGATGATCTCATCGGCGAAAAACTCAAGGGCGCATTGATAACCATTTAGGTTTTCTAGCACCGAGCCTGATAGTCCTATGTTTGCACTACCTCTCCGGATACATTTGGCGTGATCGCCGGACGGAACTTTCGCAACCACATCCACTACCTCAATGCTATCTCTTTTAAACATAATACGAAAAACAGTCCCTACGGCTATTGGAATTGTAAGCGTAAGAAATACGAAGGGTTCATTTGAGAAACACCTTTGTCATTCGGTGTATACAGCAACCTTTGTCTAATTGGAAATACGAAGTATTCTTCAGATTTTGTATCACTGTAAAGATTGCCTTGGTACATCTGAGGATATGGATACCCTTTACCTATAGAAGCTCGAGCTACCGTTAGAGATCTTTTGACTTCTCTAATAGTGAAGAATACGTCGCCGCACTCATAACCTTCTTGGCCATGGTTAGCCTGTAACAACGACTCAACTGGGTTCGGAGGAGATGCAAAAATATTGGTGAGTCCGATGCTCAAGGTCAAAAAAATTGCACATAAGTGCATATCTATTTTTAAATATTAAGGATATGATCAGAGAAAATGATATCTTTCGACAAACAAATGTCTTCAAAATACGGTTGCTGGCGTTCGGGCTCACGAAGCTAGAAAGCGTAATTTACATATTTTTGATCATTAGATAAATAAGCAGATACTAATTTGATTTGCTTTCGAAGTTAAATGATGTATTAAAGCCATCATTAAATTAGTTGCTTTTTCCACCTTTGCTATTCTTATGACTCATGGGTTCATCATTTTTACTTGGCAAAGAAGAATCTTTGAAATCTTGGGTTATTTTACGGACAATAATCTCAACATCCCGTCAATTTTTTTATTCTGCTTTTTTATTTAAGGTTCTTTTTTTATTTTTATTTTTTTTCAAAAAATAAATCCAGAAAGAGAGAGAGGGAGGGAAAAAAAAAATTAACTTTTCGAGCCAGAAAATCAAGCTAATTCAGGAATTTCCATATATTCGAATATCAATTATGATTATAATTTATTTGATCGATAAGGATAAAATTAATGATATCTAACCGCAAATTATCCAACCGTAATGAGCAATTGACGAAAAAAAAATAAAATAAAATAAAGCACCGTCCATCCTTTGGCTTTGTTGCCTGGTCAACGACACAGATTAGAAGATTCGCTTGCGCGTGTCAACTCATCAAAGCAGCAAACAGGATGTAAAACGCGATTGTTAAAGCACCAGCCTTTGTTATGCTTAGTCACGTGTAAGAGGAGTAGAGATCAATGGCCTATTCCAGACAAGGGTCTGTATCTGTAATTTCACTAATTAGCCCATTTTTCATGTAGAGATTTATGAACTTGATGAACCAAAGGATCTTAAATAATAGTCATGCTAATTAATGAGCAGTAAAGGATCAAAGCCATGTCAGAAAGTAATTTACGCAGTAAAATTGTATGATTGCATACTCAATAAGCATTAACTCAAAAAACGACCTAGCCAGATTGTAAGCTCTCAGAGACGCAAGTCGCTGTGTTGGATGAATTCAATTGTTCCTCTCGTAGCAGCCGCCAGATGACATTTCTCCAAATAGCTGCGGATATCTTTAAGCATTGAGGCGTAAGCGAGTTTGTGATAATAAAGGCCCTCAAGAAGCCTCGATTAATTGAAAGAACTAAAAATGCTCAGAAAGAATGAGCTGAAGGAAGCTCATCTTGACTGGACGATTGAAGACTGGATATCCATTCTCTGGACTGATGAAGCTTGGGCAACTGATGGCCAGTGTTCATGTACTTTTGTAACACGAATTGTTAGTCTAATCGTTTTTTCTTTCCCACTTTGTACACGACTAATCAAAGAATTAAGTCTGGTGAAAGGTATGATGAGAACTGCGTGGAATCAGTCTGGAATAGAACGAAGTATTTTATTCATTTCCACTGTCCAGATTTAGATGATGGGAAGTAGAGGTTATACGATCAGCTACATGTGATTGTGAAGGAGGCGTAGAAAAGTGAGTGTGACATTTGAAGGCCTCGTGAATCTTATTCGGACCATGCCAGAAAGAAGTTGGGCTGTTATTAATGCTGCCGCTGCACCTATTAGATTCTTGCCATCTTGAATTGTGTATTTTATCAATAATCCAACCCAGAACCTATAAAACAAATTATAATAGACTTGAGCTTCGAAATTTTTGGCTAATAATTGTGAACGAATTTAAGGCTGCACAGGTAAATCGCTTAATTTCGCCGGATCCTGTGAGCCATGAATTCGACGTTCTTAAATAGGCATCTAAAAAGCCCGGTAATTGGAAAGCCTAATTCTTGTTTTCGGAGAGTTCATGGTTTAAGGATGTTATTTTTGTCCAAGTCTGGGAAGTTTACAGAATAACTGTCAGTATTCTATTGAAAGTTTCTGAGTACGAAGTCAGGTGACTCCGCCTAAGCAGTTTAATGTGTCAATGGTATTTATTGTCAGTATGTTGACAAACAATGTAAATAAAACCATGGATAGACTAGATAGAAGATATGACCTTCTCTTGATACGTTTTAGTTTCTGAGAGTATGTTAGAGATAACTAACTTTGGATCAATCTTCACTGAGGGCCGCCAAGTATTGTTCAAGTTTCTGCTAGTAGTACTCACAAGGATCCGATATTATTTTTTACCGCTAGCTTCTTACTAGTATAGTTTTCGGTTTATTTTGTGTTCAATTTCGTCGATCTATCACATGATCAGCATCGAATCCCATTTGCATTAAGGAACGTTAGGATCAGAGCCATATATATATATATATATATATATATATATAGGTCAAATTAAGCGATTTATGTGTGCAGCTATAAATTCGTGCAATTTTTGTCATATAAATTTAGAGTTTTACGAGTAGATCATGTGTGAATTAGGCTAGGCTATAAATTTTACAAATCTTAAATCCCTGGCCTAATTCATGCGGTGCTTCGAATACCGTGGACATAGTATAACCATATTTGATATTGATTTGCTGTGCTAGTCTTTATAGCGGATATCTGATTAGTTGGTTGTAGCACATCATAACAGTTAGACATCAAGAAATAAAGATATATCGCTAATGTAAGAATGTTAATTAGCAACCCTGTACCGTTACCCTCCCTATAGCCACTAGTAGGTGTATAAGCGAGATGATCATATCCTAACAAAGAATGATCTGCTATCAAATGGAGCTTATCCCCCGTACTTATGAAATATCTTGGCAAAAAATGCGTGGAAAGTTCATCCCGACGGAGAAATAGTAGGTGGGTCATTTCTTCTAATTTAAGCCTATTTCATACATGATCTGCTGCATAAGGTTTTATGCAATCATACAGTCGAAATTTACAACTTGAAAGATAAGGGAAAGATTTAAACAATGATTTACAAATAGGATGAGCAAAAGCAGATAAAAACCTCGGTCCTCAGTACTTTGTTGGGCACCCATCAGCATCTATAACCGACTTAAATCTGGACTGCATAGTCTTAATATGTTTGACAAAGTATTCAGAGGACACAGAGTACCACGCTTCCTTCACAACCAGTCGTAATGTATCTCGAGATTGTTTTTTTCCGCTACCTAGACTTGGATTGTTGAACTGAATGTAATCTTCCATGCTATCCCAAACAGCCTCTATCGAATTAAGGTCTGAGAAGTTAGGAGGCCAGGGAATTGGAGTATTGACTCTCTCTCCCATCTCTTCCATCATCTTGGCTCCTGCGTGAGGAGGAGCGATGTCCTGCACCACGGAGAGCCAGGGCACCATAGAGGCCATCTCATCAATTGGAGGTACTATTCTCCGACAGTATTTTCAGAACCAATTGAGCATTATTCTTTCTCCTAAAATAGGCAGGGACCTTTTTCCGGATCTGCAAAACAACCCCAGAAAATCCAGCTGATACCACTTCTCATCTTTTCACCCACACAGTTGATATCGCATTCTTCACTAGTCTAAGGTAAAATTTAAATCTAAGGATAAAATACATGTCATAGAGCAAAATACTTCCCTCTCTAGAGATCTATTCTCTTGAATGCTCACGATTCTTCACCCAATTTTCGTCGGTCCAAAGTATGGACATCCAGTCCTCCACAATCCAGTGACATGGGCTTCAGCCTATTTTTGGCGAACCTTCTAGGTCGTTTCAGATACCGGAGGTCTCTTGTGTGCAGGGTGGCGCTGATAACCTCTTTTCCGAAGCTAACTCTGAATAACTCTTTTACTAACACTTAAATGTCTAAAGGGACCAGCAGCGAAATCGAGATATGTCGTTCTTCAATTTATTGAAGATGACTTCACAAAATTGTCTATCTTGTCGACATTTTCGGAAGATAAAATCGGCAAACGACCTTTTCTTTTCTTTGATGTGAAGTTGCTGCGGCGCAATGCGTAGCCAACTTGATGCAAAGATAATTTTAAATGATTGGAAACTTCCTAGTTATTATCAAGTAAAAGTGTAATGATGAGGATAAATCTACCAAAGTTATGAACTTGTATGGAAAATTAATTGTGTATATTTTCGACTAATGATACAGGCTTAGAATATTTACTAGCTCTGCACTAGCATGCCATGACCCCTAAAGCGAGACATGCTTCCACTTAGACCCACCTACAATTTCTACCGTGACTATAGAGTTTGTAAATACGATTGTACATTAACTCACATCTCAGTAAGGCATATTCAGTAAACGGTACTCCTCAAGGAAATCCAATATCACTAATTCTGTTCCTCCTCTCAATACGACATCTTTTTTCTAACGAACATACGAGCAACTTTCTCCAGCTATCTTACAATGATGACATCTCAATATCAGTCGCTTCATACTCTGTCACTAAGAATATGGCCGAGCTTCAAAAAGCAATTCCACACTTATCTAAATCAGCCGAGAGTTTATCTAATACCTTTGTTACCTTCGAAATGGAAATAACCGAGCTGATACACTTCTACAGGGGCCGTAAACCCATTGATATATCGCTTAGAATTGATGAATTTAGCTTCCATTCAAAAACTGTGGTACGCTGGTTAGGAATATGGTTTGAACGGACACTTAATTACTCCACTCATATTGAGAAACGACTTCGGCTAGCCAATGGTGCCTTTCCGAAGATGAAAAGTCTCGCATCTCCCAGTAAAGGTCTCTGTCTAAACGCATTACGACAGCTTTATCTAGTTTGTGTCGCATCAGTCCTCGACTATGGCTCCGTGCTATGGCACGGAAAATTTGGTACAGCACAATTCACAAATAAATACCAAAAGCTCCAAAATAATTCCGTCCGCGCGCGCAATCACAGGCGTATATTATGGTAGTCCCAGCAAAGCACTCGAAGTAGAAGCGACTATACTCCCAACAAGTATTCGCCATCTCAAGCTTGCGAGAACCTACTCTCTTCGACTTCTTCGTCTTGAAAGTAACCATCAAATTCAGCAAGAACTATTTTCTTCTGTTCAAGATGAGCTTTCATCTAACTTTACCACCGACTACGGATTAATCAAATACCTCAATGATCCAAAGACTCATCTTCAACGTGTAGGTCGTATATTCGCGAGATTATCAAATAACTGGAGAAATGAGCATGCCAGATCAAGTTGGATGCCACCTTGGCGCCGAGTCGAAATCAATATAAGCATTTCAACGTCAAATCCAGAAATTGCTCGCTCAGAGCTTAAAACAGTCATCCACCAAATACCAACTTCTGATGCTATAGCCTTCAAAAACGCGTCACTAGTATCAAGAAGTGAAGCGAGATCTAGCAGTATCGGAATCGTTTTCTATCTTCCAAACTCGAGAGAAATAAAATGCTTTTCCTCAAAATTTGGAGCATCGATTGGAATCAGTGATGCAGAGAAATACGCTATTCTGAGAGTCTTAAAATACCTCAAAAGACATTTTCCTTGTCAATCTTGGCATATCTTCACGGACAGCAAGGTGGCCCTTTATCGTATTCACGATGGATCTAACTACTTTGCTCATCAAGTACGTCAAGCAAAAAAACAAGAAAATATTCACTTACATTGGTGCCCTGGTTATACAGGCATTGAAGGCAATGAACTTGCAGACACGCTGGCAAATAACGCATTAACGAAAGCACCACTTCGACGCGACGTATACACCACACTGGCCTACGTAAAAGAACAAGCCCGGAATATGATCCTTGCAGCCTGGACTTAAAACTGGGATACTGAACTACTGAGAGAAGAAGAAGGTCGGAAAGCAAGAGGTCTGGGTCGATACTTTCGACCTCGAGCCCGACGCTTGAAACCAACTTTTTCAACTGTACCCTTCATCTACCAAAAATATTCACGAAAAACACAAACAGCTTATATCCAAGCTCGAATGGGAGTCGGAAATATGAGAGCTCATTTACATAAAATTGGAGAAGTTAGTAATAGTTTATGCAACTTCTGTTGGAAAAGTAAACAAACTGCGAGCCATTTAATACTGCACTGTCCACAATATAGATGCGAAAGAAATTAAACTTTTAAGGAAATAGAGCCGAGAAATCTAAGGGTACTATTTCATACTTGGAAAGAAAAAGAAGCAACTCTTCAATTTTTGGATATTACAGGGTGTATGGCAGCACCTAAGGATGACTAAAAGTGAAGTAGAGACTTATTAATGAAAATTACAGTTACACAAAATACACGGAAATAATAAAAACTAATGTACGTAAATTGAAATATTTATTTATTTATTCTATTTAAGGTCCTAGGCTTACGCCATAACGTCCGCTGTGGGTACAGGACCGGCGGAGCCGGTTGGGATCATGGCCTCAGGCATGCCCTACTCGTTCACGCCCGTTATTTACATGAAATTTAGAAACGCAATAATGAAAACCAAGAAAAGGAGAAAAGAAAAGGAAAAGAATGAATGAGGAGAATAAAAGAAAGAAACAGATAATAGGGTTATCTCAGCATTTCTCACACTAAGCTCTAACCCGCCATTCCAAGTGTTGGCATTCTATTATATACCCTCCTCGCGTCCAGCTGAGGATGAGTGTGATGATTGGTCGTTAAAACAACCCTTAATCTTTGCAAATTCGGAGAATTTTTTCCAACAATTATGCCCGAGAAGTTGCCTTCTAAAATCGTCTATGGTCATGCCATTTCGGAGTTTGCGTACTTTATGTGCATACCTTCGACATCTTATAAAATGTGTGGGAGTTATCTCCTGACCACAAACGCATTCGAGTTCGGCGTCTAAATGTTTTAAGCGGCGATGTTATGCCGCAAAGTCACCATGCCCAGTTCTGGCAGCAATTAATCTATGAAGTAGTCGCCGAGGTAATGTAAGTTCAGGTGGCTTTCTCCTACGCATTTTTAAATCCAGATCTTGATATCGAGCCGGACAAATGCTAGACCACCACTTTTCTACCAGCTCTTGCCGACGCTGCTGCGTCAGACGACGTAAATAGGCTAAAGTAATGTAGCTGGGCTGGATGTTTCTGTCAGGTAGTTCTCGCAGAGCAGTACGGGCTTCCGCATCTGCCTCTTCATTTCCACTAATGTTTGAGTGACCTGGCACTCATCTGAACTCAGCGTTCACTAACGTTGCTAAATCATAAAAAAGTTTGCTTAAGCGAATACTAGATGATGATTTTCCTGTTTGTAAGGCCATCACTGCCGCCTGGTTATCGAGAAGAACGAATATCCTCTCATTATTTTGTCTTTCAGATAAGGCAGCTCGGAGTGGAATTGTTGCACCAAAAATCTCTGCGTCATAGACTTCTCCACCATGAAGCACGCCCCTTCCCTTTTGAAAAGTTGTTCCTCCACGTTGAAGGACGTATCCCCAGGATGAACGCCCTGGACCTTCTGATGATCCATCGGAGTAGGCAAATATATTCGATGAAGTTATTGTAGTCATCCATTTTTGATGATTCAGTATTCCATCTGTCTTTATTCCAAGCGTTAAGGTGTAAACTGGAGTTGGCAATGGCTCTGCAGCTTCACT
>QVIK01000625.1:0-30969 GCA_003957845.1 Oidium heveae | reverse complement strand
TTTTTAGCGTTACATTTGATCGACATCTTACCCCTGCCTGCATGCATATGTATATGCGAGTTACATTTTCCCAGGTTCGAGATAGTAGTAGATGATGTTATGGGCTATGCCCGTCGTATGGGTCTAGTCAGGGACTAGCCCAGCTCTATTTTAGATGACTCAGACACTGCAGGGATAAACGGTACAAGGGTAGTCAGGGCCCGAAAACGGGTATGTCTACACTAGACATTCGATATATATATAAATATATGTCCATCCTTATTGATTAAATTGTTTTCTCTTTATAGAATAGTTAGACTATTTGAGACGCTTCTAACGTTGTTTTAACCGTTTGTTCTCAGATCCTTCACAGATGAAATGACTTCATAACGGTCAGGTCGTTTAATCAGGAAAGAATTATACCATTCCAGTTAGTGTTAGTGGCAGTGGCATATCTAAACATGATTGATTGCCCCAGCTTGACTACAAAAATCGAGGTTTGGAAGCACATGATTCTGACTGAGCGACAGCTTGACCATATCACCTTTTTTTGCAGATAGGTGCCGGGATAGTTTTTTAGATAACTTGATAAAAGATCACAGGTCAATCTGGTATCTTTATAGGATGCCTGAGATGAGGGCAGGTATGAAGACCTTCGTAAAGGGTTGAGTGGAAATAGAGCAGTTGCTATAAAACCTGGTTTTATTTTAAATCGAGTGTCTTGGACCAGTAAGTCTTCTTTTGGTGACATGAAAATCGTGACTTCTAACCAGCTCATGATTCTGGTTGAAGATAGCCGTCTACTTGCTCGAGAGAGCATGAAATTAAGGCGACAGATATCCAGATCGAAAAATCATTTCCTTTCTCCTCACAGAAAGCTTCTAAATCCAGTTGTAGTATGGCTTTCATTGGTCATCCCAAAATACGCCACTCTTTCACTTCTCATTGATCTTACAAATAAGTGGTTTTTTTTCTTTTTTTTCCAAAATCACCGAATCCACTGTACGTTATTCTTATTGCTGGTCTAGTCATTTCAGCTGACTGAGAGAGTCCAGCTCTCCAGATATTCCCTGAATGAAGCTTTTCTAGTTGAACAAACTTTTGTCTTCCTAATAATGAGCGGTCGGTGGAATTGGGACGCTATTTGCACATACTCTTAGCATCCAAATAGTATTTATTGCCTGGCTGGTTTGAACCGCTATGTTCTGTCTTCCTATCGTTTCTGCTAATCTCACTACCATTTAACAGCTAGACATCTGTCCGTCCCATTTACGAAACCCGTCATCTTATTGAAATTATAGATGTATCGGCCATGTTTGTGGCTTATATACTTCTTTCTCAACCCACCTTTTTTCACAAAAGGCTATTCTCTGGAAAATTCATACATATGTTCTTTCATGCTTGTCTTGGATGGCTGCTGCTAATGTAATTTCTCTTCATAAAAAGATTTATCCAATTGATTCCAATAACTTGTGAGTGCATACCTGGGTTAAATTTTTTTTATTTTTCAGAATCCTGCACAAGATTCATAGTGGATTAATAAATCCTGGGGAATTCTAGCTTTTAGTATCTCTTTACCAGGTACCTTCTTCTCTGCTTTACTCATTTTTTTTTCCAACTATTCGATTTAACAAGGAGATAAATAAATATATTTTTTTCTCTTAGAATTAATCCGTGTCTGCGATACAATATAAATTCAAGGCACAAGATAAAAAAGTTTTCAGCAGCAACGCAAATAGTTACCGGATGGGTAAGATTAGATAGCTGATGAAAGTATTCTTCTGTCTTCGTCCAGACTAACTGTGCTGGGAACCACTCATATTTTTATTATAAAGCCTGTAATATCTCGCGTCTAGGTGCTCTTACATTTACGGCGAGGAATTTGCCAAGAGCCATGCACTTAATTTTTACTTTACCTGATCTATACTCACAACACGCACATTACCTACCCTACGCTCGATGAACTATGCAAATTCATACTTACCTAAGCAACTTAATTATTTATCGTTGTTTATATGGTTGATTTTCCACTCAACAACAAGCTGATTTGGCCGAGTGGTCTAAGGCGATGGTTTTAAGTCTATGCGAGCCTTATGTTTGTTAGCAACACCATTATCGAAAGATGNTGTTTATATGGTTGATTTTCCACTCAACAACAAGCTGATTTGGCCGAGTGGTCTAAGGCGATGGTTTTAAGTCTATGCGAGCCTTATGTTTGTTAGCAACACCATTATCGAAAGATGCGTGAGTTCGAACCTCACAGTCAGCAATATACTGTTTTAGTACATGTTCTATTATAGCAGTATTATATTTTTTACGTTTTATTATTTTCAGCGGCCAAACATCCAACTTATCCTCTGCTGGACGCGAGGTCAGTACTTATTAGAATGCCAAAACCTGAAATGGCGGGTTAGAGCCTTGTATGAGAAATGCTGGACTAATTCTAAGATTTGTGACTCTCTTAATTTTCCTACTCTTCTATTTCCTTTGTTTTATCTCATTTTATCTCCTTTTATTTCCTTTTGTAATTTTTTGACATTTTACTTTTTTTTTTTTTGTAAATAGCGGGCGTGAACGAGTAGGGCGTGCCTGAGGCCATGATCCCGACTGGCTCCGCCGGTCCTGAACCCATAGTGGACATTATGGCTTGCCTAGGATCTTATATTTTTTTAACTGTTTATTTATTTATCTAGTTCAAGCTCCTAAGCATAAGCCATAATGTCCACTTTGGGTTCAGGACCGGCGGAGCCAGTCGGGATCATGGCCTCAGGCACGCCCTACTCGTTCACGCCCGCTATTTACAAAAAAAAAAAAAAAAAGTAAAATGTCAAAAAATTACAAAAGGAAATAAAAGGAGATAAAATGAGATAAAACAAAGGAAATAGAAGAGTAGGAAAATTAAGAGAGTCACAAATCTTAGAATTAGTCCAGCATTTCTCATACAAGGCTCTAACCCGCCATTTCAGGTTTTGGCATTCTAATAAGTACTGACCTCGCGTCCAGCAGAGGATAAGTTGGATGTTTGGCCGCTGAAAATAATAAAACGTAAAAAATATAATACTGCTATAATAGAACATGTACTAAAACAGTATATTGCTGACTGTGAGGTTCGAACTCACGAATCTTTCGATAATGTTGTTGCTGGTAAGCCTAGCATTAGATTACTGGATGCGGATTTTCCAGTGATTAAAGCCATTATTGCGGCTTGGTTATCGAGAATTACATATATCTTCTCGTCATTATTTAATATAGACAAGGCCTCTCAAAGCGCCATAGTCGCACCAGAGATCTCTGCATTCTAGACCTCTGCATCATGTAAAACCCTATGTCCTTTTTTAATGTTTAATCTTCCTCGTTGAAGGGCGAATCCCCAAAATGATCAATCTGAACTACCAATAATCAGTCTGAGTAGGCACAAATATCATTAGGAGCGATGGAATTTATCCACTGTTCAGAATTTTATACCCCGTCTACCTTTGTTCCAAGAATGGGAGTATAAACTATGGCTGATAGAGGGTCCGCGGCTTCTGCTTGAGGCAACTGATGATAAGCGCGCTGAACACGAGACATTTGTGTTTCTGGTCGATTAGATAACCGTGGGTTTGCGTATATTTGTATTCAAGTGAGCCAACGTTCAGGCACACACTCGCCCAACTACGGAGTGGGCGTCGATTATCTAGCGAATTTAGTCTGGCGGCAAGTCGTAGACGGTTTCCTTCCAAAATAATCCGTGCCGGTGGAATTTCACTTTCTCTATGAAGGACTAGATTTGGCGTTGTTTTCCATACTGGCAAAGCAGCCCTTAATGCTATATGTATAGTCTTATCAATAATATTACACAAATGTGCTGTCGGAGGCGTAATACTTCCTTTGAGAATCGGTCTTGTCATTCCTGGCCATCACACATCAGAGCCGTATGTTGTTGTCAGGATAACACATGTATTGACTACCGTCACTAGAGGTCCAGGAGCTGCTCCCATTTTTACTGAGTTTAGCCTTCGCATGTGCTGACCTATCTTGAAAGCTTTTCCACACCACGTTGCCACGTGATGTTTAAAGGACAGCTGTGAATCGAGGATAAATCCTAGCCATGGAATATGTTCTGCAGGTTTAATATGTTTGCCATTTACATGTATTCCAACAGCTGCCTCCCAACGATTCCCAGGAAATTGTTCAACTTCATACTTATCAAGGTCGAAAGAGACAGCATTTACTCTTGCCCATTCTAGTAAGTAATCTACTTCTTGTTGTGCAGTTGCTAAGGACTCTGTGACTGTACGCCATATCCCGAGAATTCCAATTTCGTCTGCATAGCTGAAAATAACTCTAGATTTCCTGTTACGTATTGGTTCGGCTAAGTAGAGGAGGAAGAGGAGAGGTGAAATTGGTGAGCCCTGAGGGACTCCGCACACTAACTTTTTGGGGCTTGTGATTCCTCCTGTGTATCGGACCTGAAAATATCGATTTCCAAGAAAAGATGCTATCCAGCACAGAAGTGAGCCGGCCCAGCCTTGTGATTGCATCCTCTTCAGGGGACGATTGTGCAAGACAGCGTCAAAAGCACCCTGAACGTCGAGCGTTACAAGAGTTGCAGAACATTTCTGAGTTCGAGCTTCCTCAATATCGTGCACTACGCACGAGACGAGGTCAGTAGCTGAACGCTTTGATAGTGCTCCAAATTTTTGTGTTCCCACCACGTCCAATGTAATGGCTAAATAGGACATCCTTTTGGCAATCAATCTTTCTAACCCTTTCCCAAGACAAGAGAGAAGGGCTATAGGCCCCCATGCTTTTATACTAGTTGGGTCCCGCCCAGCCTTAGGTAGAAAAGCAACTTCCGCCAGCTTGAAGCAGGATGGATGATATCCAAGACATAAGCATGCGCGAAAAAAAATGTGAAATATGATTTCCAATATGGTCCCAAAATGCGGTTAGTAGCTCGAACGTGATTCCGTCAGCTCCAGGGCAAGTGTTACCGCTGTTGATTGTGCAGCTTTTTACCTCTGCCTGTGACAGTTCTTCAGCCTGAGGAATACGCGCGGCTTCGGTAATTGAAATTGCAGGAAGGTGTTCCGAAGCCTCGTATCGTGCGAGAAGGTTGTCTCGTAAAGCATTAGCCCGCTCTAGAGGCTCAGTTATTAACCTTCCATTATGATATAGAGGTGGTGAGATTTAGCTGGGGCCTGGCCAGCATATTTTAGTGTATTTCGAAAGAAAATTAATGTACGTCGATTACTTACTTTTTACTTACCCCCTGCCCCTGCCCCTGCCCTTGCCAATAATTTATAAAATTCCTCTTTATTTTATCCTTCTAATTCCAAATTAATTCGCTAAAATATGAAATAAATTAGACCAAATTTTTTTGTTCTTATGCTTACGCTTACGCGTGTAGCTATGATTGTGATTGTGCTTGTGGTATCAAAAGTACGATTTCTGATTAAGTGTCAAGTAAGGAACACTTGTTGCCACTCCGCCCCCCCCCCCCCAAAAAATAATAACTATTAGGGGTTGCTAAACCCACAAAATTGAAAAATTCGTGTAAGAAACTCGTATAAAACTTCGTTATTTCCACTCCAGTAACACGTGAATTTCATGCCCGATTTGTCATCCTGATCTTCAAGAAAATGTCAACTTTTCTTAACACTGATATTCAAAGCCCAACATCATCATTTAATCATCAGAAAGTTGAACTTTAAAAAATTGATATAATTATTTTCGTTTCAGATTGAGATTTAACTTGTTTTTTTTTTTTTTTTTTTTTCCTATTAAAATATACGGAGAAAAGCGAAAGATATGAAGATGATAAAAAGCAGTGATTTTTCTGCTTACATAATTAAAATTGAAAAGCTAATTTCTGTTGAAAAGCACCTTTTTACTTCATAAAAATTAGATAATACAGTAAAAAAATGAATGCGACAGATATATCAACTAAAAATAATCTAATCGAATAAAAATTGGTAAAGATATAGTGGTGAGTGATTGAACGTGCTGTGAAGTCGATGATTTTGATGGGCGAATTGATGACAAATTGTGCATGAAATTCATGTGCTATTGGAGTGGAAAGAACGAAGTTTTATACGAATTTCTTACACGAATTTTCAGTTTTGTCGGATTGATTACCTCTACTAATTGACTTTACTCAAGGGTGTTGGTCACTTAATTTTATAAATCAGCCCTCTAGGAACTAGATATAGATACTATAAGTAATTTTAGACTCTCAGCTACTCGGAGCTTTCATTTTCAAGGGGGGGCCTCTGAAATTAGTTCCTGGAGCTTACTTACTCTAAGTATCTAAATATTTGCAATTGTATCTTATCCAGTTAGCCTCCTCTTAGCAGTGATCTAAAAATATCTCTCCCTATTTTGACTAACCCTGAAATATGGAACGAACAGAACACTATTCTAGGTACCGTATCGGTTGTTTCTCATGAATTTTATCATTTAGTGATTTATTAATTTCAAGTACTGTGTATTATTAATGGTCTGTAATAGACTCTTGAATATTTTCCAATATTTTATACTCCCAAATTTCATTACAATAATACTTTTATCCGAGTTTTTGGAAACGAAAAGAAACTATGTACTCATTATTTACTCATAGACCTACTGCTTGGTTAAAAAAACCCCTTCAAATAATTTTTAAAGCAACTAAATGTACATTTTTATTACCGAAAAAAATCCCACTCAATTATTATTTATCTCCTTGTTCTTCTAGATGATGCAGCCTTCTGTTCCATGTGTGCAAATTTCAACCCCATTTGAGATTTAAGATGCATTATTTGTCTTTGTTTTTCTTCATCCATTTCAAGTAACTTATTAATTTCCTGAGTGTACTGTCGAGCTAAGGCGTCAAAGCGATGTTCAGTCTTCATCATGAAAACTTTTGTCATCTCTTGTTGAATTCGAATCTGATATTCTAGTTTCTGAACAAGATGACGATTGGCTTCACCTGAATTATTTATCTGTCCATTAATCCAAACTCGCTGCTTGAGTGTATTGATATCATTAGTGTGTCGGTCGATTACTTTTAACCAGCAACTTAGATCGTCAACTTTATTCTTAAGATCACTCCGTAGAGCAACTATATCAGTTTCATGTCGATCAAGCCTGTTTGTAACCACTTCACTTTTGGCGGTCCCTGTCATGGCATCAATAGCTCCTTCCATCATGTCAGTGATGGCTTTTCCCTGCATTGCATCTTTTTGTAAAAGTTTAATCGCATCGTCATGCCGAAGAAATGACCGAATGAGGGCTTGGGTACGATTAACTCCGAGCTCAACTTGCCGAGAAATTTCATTCAAAGAGTTTTTTGTATTTGAGATATTTGCTTCAACTCTTACTAAACGCTTATCGGATTTTCTTTGCCGAAGGTGGATAGTCCTTATACTCTCAAGCATATCATCGCCCGGATCTAGATTATCTAGGGAAGTATCGTGTAGGTCTTCTTCATCTGAAGGATTTATATCCAGCACATCATCATCCACAGGAGAAATGTTTAGCAATTCGTCATGTATTGGAGCATCTTTTTCTTTCACGAGATATTCCGATAGATCCTTTTCTACAGTAGGAAAATCACTGCTCGGTAAGTTCTCATTCTTAATTGAGGGAGCGCTGAAGATTTCAATCTCAGAAGGTAAAGTAATGGAAGGATTTTCTGGGAAGTTTTCCTTTGGCTCTTGATGTCGAGCTTCCGAAAATACATTTACCGTTGCCTGATCTTTCGGATTTAAACGTGAATTAGAGCTATCTTTTAATGAAAGTGGCGAAGGGGTTTTTTTCCCATCCTTAGGTACGAAAGGAATTTTACTCATATAATCCGACACACTAGCATAGCCCATATGAGTTGCATATCTACTAAGATTAACTAATCTTTTTTTGTTCGACGGGGTTTTGGTTGGAGAGACTCCAGAACTTCGTAATCGTAAAAGATGATTTCTTGTATGCTCTGGGGATTCTAGGTGTTTCTTGAATGAATCCATTCCTGCATCATCGAATAACTGCTTACACTCATAACATATGATGTATTCACACTCCATTTTAGATTGATCATTCACTGAGCGCGGATATACTCTTCCTTCAAAAAGATCATCGGGATATTCGCTTCGGTAGGCGCATCGAGAACATCCTGTACAAGGTACCACACCACGACTTAAGTTATCCTTCACAGAAGAAGCTCGCCCTTCTTTGATGGTAGAAGATGGATTTTTCTCTGATTTGTAGTTTGAAGATTCCATTATGGTGTGTATATTTGCGGTACTTGATAAGCCTGGGATGTATAAGCTCGAAGTTTCCGAACAATCTGGGCTTTCATTGTTGTAATAAGAGGAATCTCTTGGAAATTTAGTATAGTGTTTCTCAGCACTTCTCCTTTTAACAAGAGGAAATTTCACTATCTTAGTCGCGTTTGGAGTAGGGATAAATGTGTTGCTGACAGAGACGACTTTGTCTAAACACAAGTCAGTTTCTTAGCATACTTTGTTTCTAGTCTCTAAACATGCCATTCTTTATGCCGTCTTTTCTATCCCTGCTATTTAAATAGGCCTCTAGACGAGACATTGAGTGATTGAGAAGCATAGACTCATTCTTGCTGTTCATGAATTCGAAATACCATTCTTTTACGTGTGGCCATCCTAGTTTATGAGCTTTGTAAAATGGAGGTCGGTATTGATTAGGGTGAAAATGAAAACGGGTGTCCTGGATATCAATATTCTGAGAAGGTTCTTCTATAGAAATCAAGATCTTATCCTAGAGATATACATCTATTAGATGTATAACCAAGTTATCTAATGAGACCAACCTTTTCCATACGCTCCAACACTCGAATCCATAATATAAATCTACGTTGATCAAAGGCAGATTTCTCCATTGGCCAGAAAAATACACCCCTTCTTGGAAGAAATGGGCGTTCACATGGAGAGTCGCCATATCGAGATGCGTGGCGATAGGTTTCAAGCGCGAAATCCTTATACTCAGAACACCTCCCAATATCCGCCATCATCCACCCTAATTTTTGTAGTGACGGCTCGTTTCTCCAATATCACCTATTCATGAGATGGCAAGACGGGAACGTAATCAGACAAGAAATATTCGGTAGACCGAGAATCGATTAAGCGGGATCATCGAGACGATCCGGATAATCCGGCCAAAAGATATCGCTGCTGGTGAACGAAGCAACAATCAATCAGTTAAGTAAGGTGTCCGAAAGCCACTAGGTGAGGACACTTCTTAGGCTGACAGCTCCATGAGACACTGTATTGTAAGTATAGATATTTACTGTCATTCACACTCGGTGGCGACCCTCGATAGCGGCGTACACCAAGTGACAACAACTAAGCTGTTTCGATTTAAGATCGTCAAACCCTCATGCAGGTAGGAAAGTTTGGCCCCTGTCGAGCTAAAATCTAAAATGCCCGTAGCGTTGTTATCACTCCGCGGCAGGCGCTTAAAAAACGGGGTTTAGTACTAGTATTGTGGTTGCGTAAAATATCCATACCAGATCACTACCATTTATGCTTTTTTTAAAAGTTTATACGATGACTCCTGTGGGCTCGTACTGTCACGCAATCTCGTTAATTAGCATTTCCTATATGTATCTGTTCAATTCTACAAACTGTAATGAAATAATTATTTATACTATGTAAATATATCACGTTATACAGAGGGGTTAAAACGGCTTTAGCCCTCGAGTTATTTAGGATGCACACACACACATATATATACGGTGAAAATAATTTTTCCGATGCTAGTCGAATGCTTGGGCTGTTCAAAGACCAAATTTCACAGCAGATTCACAGTGGATCTCTACCGAATCTGGTAAAAGCTTTTTGCTTTTGCGACGCCATTCAACTGTGAATGATTTATAATCGCATCAACAGTAGATAGATTAAGCTGGCAACTTCTGTTGCTATGAAATCAGCCACTCCCCCACCCCTGTGCAAATTCTATACACCAATTTCATAGTCTTGTAAGAGTTATGAACATTTAAATCACATTCCTTCCAGGAGCTTAAAATTGAGTTATTCACAAAAGATGAGGTTGTAGGGGTGGCTGAACTCAATAACAGTAGATTAGCAGTTGGATCCAGATTAGATCAGTAGGGGTATTCCCGATACACTAGTCCAATTTAAGCTAGTCATTACTAAGATGCGAGGAGAAGCCTTCAGAATAATTGCAAGGGTTTAAGCGAATCTGATAATTGGGCCCCTTCCCCATAATAGCCAAATAAACTCTGAGTTATGCCGAATATGCAGATTTCGATCACAGCAAATCTTAATTTAATCAACAAAAATTCCCTAAGTCTATACGAGGTCCATCTTTTTATTCCTCAGTAGCTGAGCATCCCCTCATCCGGAGCAAAAGATCAAGATTTTTTCTGACTAAATGGAATCTTTGTGAAAAAATCAAAGCTTTTTTTCAAACAAAAGGGTTTCAATTCTTTCAGTAGCAAATAATTAAATAAACATCCCATCAATTAATTATTCAAATTAACGATGAAGAAAATATTACTTTATCTCCAATATTGATACAATTTTGTACATAAAAAGGAATTCAGAATTTTCTAAAAAAAAAAAATAAAATAACGTCGATGTACACGTGCACTACTTCTATATTTGACTAATCGACAAAGAGACCAACGGAACTCGGTTCATCAAATCATTTAAGAATCCCTTCAAAATTTGTCCGTTAGCGATAACATCAACCCCCTTTAGGTTCAAGGAAAGTATTGAGGCTTCGTAAAGATACGAAGCTAAACTTTGAGGTCTGTGGAGAAAAATGAAGGTCCATCGATCGGGTTTCAATAAAAAAAAGAGTTAATTAAAATCGGGCCTATGCATTTGATTCAAAAACTTTTATATTGATAAATTACGAAAAAGACTCATTTCAATCCTCGCCAGACTTTAACCAAGAATTGATTGACTGATAATATTTCATCTTTTAGATAAATACACTATCTCGTAAAAAGAAAGTTGAAATGACCATATCCTCATAAACTCCTAACACATACTACACTGATCTAAATGAATACTATCGTAACAAAATTTGATTCCCAACCTTAAAATCGAATTTTATTAAATAGATCCTCATATTAGCCATTCCTAGAATAAAATAACATTAATCAACTTTCCCGTTCAATACATTCCCATTTGATTTTTCTTTGTCATCCAGTCGGAAGAAACCAGCTCGACTTCTGCGCTCTCTATCTCTACCGAAATATAGCGTGGCCACTATTATTCCCAAGAGACATATACTGGTTAGATATGGATGCTCTCGGATTCCTGCCCGAATATCAAAGAAGAATTTCTCAATTTTAGAAACAGTACTCTTAGCCTTGATTTTAGGAGGTGATGAAACAACTTTGGGTATGGTCTCGAGAATTGAGGTCCGAGAGGGAATAATAGCGTTGCCTGTAATTGTTGTATCCCAATAGCAATGATTCTTTATTACTTAGCCTTTGATATTAAAATATTGAAAAAGAAAAACTTACATCTTCATCATTAATGATAACTTTCTCGCCATCCTTTCCAACCTCAATGCCATATGTTTGCCGAATCCAACGCTCCCAGAATACACCATCAACCCAGGCAAAGCCAACTTCTTTTTGCTCAGATTTATCCATGTTTATGCGGATATTTTTTGCCGAGCGAAGCGATCGCTGATCATTACGATCTTCTGCTTCTTCGATACGTAACTGTTTTGCATCACGTAATTCTTGACGCTCTCTTTGAAATGCTATAGTTTGCTTGTCCATCCATTCGAGTGCTGCATTTTTGAGCTCCTTCTTTGCCATTAAAAATTCATCAGGTCGATCTCGAGTGAGTATTGCAAGCACTACTAATTTTCCATTCATTATCTCCTTCGCATTCGAAGCAGTTAGCTCAGGAACAATTGGAAGCCATACTGAGTGCATCCAATGAAAAACCCGTCTGTAGTCCCTCATTTCTTGGGGAGAAAGTGCTGTATAATAGGTCGGACGACCATCTCTTGAAACTAATAATCTGGGCCAGGTATTAATCTTAAATCGATCTACTAGCTCTTTGCTATTTGTTTTTACCAACTTTGCATGACCAATGAGGCTAAGGGTCAATCTCTCAAGAGCTGCAAAGTCTTCGCTCGTTGTAGCATGGTCGTAAAAGTAGACGAAAATAACTTCTTCGGTCTGTTCAAGCAATTTAAAATCTTCTTCGGTAATGTCCTTCACTCCATCACAAGCTTCGATAGCTTTATTAGCATATGTAACAAGATCACCCAGCCCTCTTAGTCCGTTATATTCAACACGCTCTCCACCACGAAAAAACAAAATTGTAGGGTAGCCTCCCAGTTGGACGTCTTTACAAAGTCTTTTCTCAGTGTCGCAATTGACTTCTCCGATATTCAGTCTTCCTTTCATTTCCTTGGCAAGTTGAATCCAATTGGGTGCCAGAGCCTGACAATGCCCACACCATGGAACATAAAATTTGATGAGCCATTGATCTTGAGACATTGTGACTTCACTTTGGAATTTTTCAGTCGTCAATGGTATTGATGTTCCAAGAGGGTTCGGGTGAGATAAAGGCTTGGTAGATTTTGAGGGAATATAGTTTAAGCTAGATGGCCCTTTTGATGGTATTTTTGACACAATTGCCTGCGATATTACACTCGGTGTTGGAGCCATAGTGTGAGAAAAGACAGTGGTGGTAGGATCAACTTTAGTTTTCTGCTCAGCTATACTTTTGGTATCAGGTTGCGAAGCCTTCGCCCCTACAGCTGGAAGTGTCGGGCCACCTTTAGGTCGAGAACCTGGTTGAATAAGTTCTAGTTGAGATTCGATAAAGTCGCCTAATATTTTCATCTCTCTTGAGCCTTCTATTCGACCAGTTTCTTTCCCATTTTTGAAAAGAACGAAAGTAGGATATGCCTTGATGTTATGTTCAATGCATGCAGATCCATAGGCATCACAGTTCAAGGAGCCAAAGTGAAAATTATAATATGTTGTGAAGTTATTCGTTGAGCTAGATTCACTAGATACAGGAAGAGACTCAATAGGCTTTGAAGTATAGTAGAACTCATATAGAGTTTGCCAGACGGGCGCCATTGCTCTGCAATGAGGACACCATGGCCTGGGATATATGTTAAAACAAAAATAAAAAGAGATCACTTTTATCATAAATACCGGAAACCTACGAGTAGTGTTTTATAAACCAGTAACCATCTTGTATTCTATCGTTGACATTCTTCCCCTCTAGTTCCAATAAGGATGGCACCTGAATCCCATTAAAGACCGTGAAGCTGTCGCTCTCTTGATTTGATCCAGATACAGAAGTATCAGCAGATGCTGTCACTGCAGAAGTGAAAGCACAAAAGGCGCCATAGATTATTGAGAGTCGGAGTCGCATATTTTTTTGGAAAAGCTCACCTTTCTGCTTTTAAAGAACATCTAAAATGACATCAAATTAGATAGGACTATCTTATATACATATATTCAGGAGATGCAATAGTCTGTTTAAAATACGTCTTTAACGAATGTACAGGATTAAAGTAAGAGTAATCTGGCTCGACATCTAAAACGTTTCAATATCCCTTTGGGTCAAAATCAGTATGGATTGTATGCCTAAGGCGGTAAGTATTTGATTACAAAGGTATTTTATTTTGAGTCCAAGATAAAAATAGCCAGCAAACCACATGGATGCTATCACAAGAACAAAAGGATGTCCTGTGATTCTTCCAGCCACGTAGGAAAAAGGCGTAGGTCGATTGGGGATAGTAAGGACACCAATGCCAAAGAGGTTGAATCCCCACCTCGATTTCGACGTAAAATTATTGATAACATCGGAACATCCCAAAGATCCACTCAGCAACCAGAGATTATTCGATCACCATTTCAGTTAACGAAGATAAGAGACCTACCCAACACATTCAATATAGACTCAGTATCACTCAATGATATCTTGGGAGATCCCCTTATATCAGAGTGTTGGGACTTCAATTATTTACACGATCTCGACTTTCTTATAAGATCATTTGATCAAGATGTTCAACACTTGGTTAAGGTTCATGTTGTTCACGGATTTTGGAAACGAGAGGATCCAAGTAGACTCATGCTGGAAGTGAGGATTCCATATTAACATTGAAATTTTTATTGAATAATATTAGCAACAAGCTCTAAATTATCCTAATGTTACTCTCCATACTGCTTATATGCCAGAAATGTTTGGCACTCATCATTCAAAGGCAGTGACAGACTACTATCTCCTATAGATCTAATGTTAACTTAAGAATAGATGTTTATTTTGTTCAAACACGATGAAACTGCGCAGATTATTATTCATACTGCAAATATAATTGAATTTGATTGGTACATCACGTAATTTGGCTTAAGACTCGTTTATTAAAATAATCGTAGGACCAATATGACACAAGGCTTGTGGAGAAGCCCACCGCTGACTAGATTAAGTACAAGTACTCCTGAAACCGAAGTTTCAAGCAATTATGGCGACGGTTCAAGGTTCAAGTTTGATTTTATCAACTATTTAAAAGCCTATGACCTCAAATCCCGGAAAAAAATCTGCGAGGAATTGATCAAGAAATTGTGCAAATATGACTTCTCTCCAATACGAGCTGCTTTAATAGCTAGTATACCTGGAAAGCACGACATAAATCGCAAATCGGGAACTTTGTGGGGTTGGGCTGGACTTCAAGAAATCCTCAAGACTGTGACAGTGAAGGATACATCCTCAAAAGCCGAAATAATAATTCAGGTCTCTTCAATTGCTACGCTTGGAAAAACTAATGACTGGCTCGAAAAAACATTTTTCAAAGCCCTTAAAACAGTCCATGACGATGGCAAATATGAAATTGCTGAACCTGAATTTAAAGTGATCTTTCCTACGGCCGACGAAATACGAAGAAGTTTAAATGGATATGATTCGGGAAGTGCCATACATACTAAAATTCAGTCTTCGGCACAAGTAAAGCAGTTGCAGTATATGAAGCCTTTACTATGTCATTGGGCAGGAGATAGTGCTTCACATCGTGATTCGACACCTCAAATTAAAAATTTTGATGCCGGCCGAAGAAAAGCAGCGCCCCATATCAAGACATACATTCGGTTTTCTGATAAAAAAAAAGAAACCATAGATGTCGGTAATTTCGTTTAAGTCTGTAAAAAGCTATGCTTACAATTGTCAGTGGATTTTGTTAACATCAGCCAATTTAAGTAAACAGGCATGGGGTGAAAGTATTAACGCAACCGGTAATCAAAGAGTTTGTAGCTACGAGATAGGAGTGTTAGTTTGGCCAAGTGTGTTTGGAACAAGCGCTAAATTAGTTCCGACATTTCAAACTGACAAGCCTTCTCTACATAATTGTCAGGAAAGTTACGAAACAGTAGTTGGAATACGTATGCCTTATGACTTACCTGTCATTTCTTACGATCATGATGCTGAGCCTTGGTGTGCTTCAAGCACGTACAAAGAGCTAGACTGGAAAGGAAGATCACATGACAAAAATTAAATTTATAGCAATAATTTCTCGCTTCATTGATGTAAAGTCTTTAGTTGATGCAACAAGTGAAATTGGTAACCATAAATGTGTATCTGGGTTTTTATTTAATTTGTTAAATAAATTGCAAATCTCAATTGACTATCTTAATATTATTTAACCGCCGATAGTTTCAGAAACTTTATTAGGATCATATTTATAATCAACCTTGAACCTCTCAACAAGAGCAATGTATGCAGTCTTTGCTTCTTCTTGAGTAATTCCAGTGTCGACTTTAGCTCGCCAAGCCTTTCTTTTTGATTTGCCCTATTTGTAAGATTTTAGTAAAGATAAGTTTATATCTTAACTGAGTGATTTAATCCATTGATTGAAAGGCACGCATCAATTGGAGGCAAGTTTGAATATACTAGCTCACCTTCAAGTCAAACATAGCAGGTTCAGGGGCTTTAGTGATATCTTCTCCAGTCGCAATTTTATATAAAGCTGCACAATAATTTATCAGTCCAAATACATCGTCAATGTAAAGTGTAACTATAGGCTGAAATTTTTCTGATGAGGTCAGAACTTACAGTAAAGATCTAGTAGCTCATCGCTGTTTGGCTTCTCAGTTAATTTGGTCGAATCAACAGCTGCAATAGCAAATGCGTCGGTTTGGTTTGAATCTATAGTTCCCATGATTGTTCTAGCGTTTGTGGGATTATTTTTAATCTGAGTTTTAAAGATTCTGAGTGTTGATCAAGCACTGTAAGCGTGCTCCGAGATAGTTAATTGTGGATGAGCAAATCCACTAAACATGTACGGGAATTACGTTAATCCGATACGTCGCATTTTAGTTGCTCACAGGCTTTTTTGGCCCATCCTAATTCGAAACTCAGCCCCTTAACTGCTGATTTGATGATTTGGCCGTGGTCTGCTTCGAGCCCGGTGCTGGCAAGAAGGGTTCTTACTAGCGTTTGCTAAGAGCCCTTGTGACCAAGAATAATAGCTCTTGCTGTTTTGCCATAACCCCTTTAGGTGATAATTGCAATTAATCAGTCTAAGCTATCAGATTCATCTTTGAAAGTAAGTAGATGATAAAGTCCTCTGCAGTTAACTTGCCGGAATAATTTTAATTATATATCCAGGAGTGTGAATCGTTTTACTAATTGTATTTTCAAGTGATTTTTTCAGGGCGGTGCACTACTGCAAAAAGACGTATCGTGCTCGCATTCGCTAATCGGCAAACCTTCCACCCCACCTCTCTCAGTGAATGAATTTGCCACCCCCCAAGTTGTGGAGCTCCCCAGTGTGGCATGATGAGCGCGCATGTTTTAGTTCACGTCGGTGTAAAGATTGCGTTGCTCATCAACAAAACAGGTTGGACTTGGAAGCACGTCTTACCATTCTCTTAGAGATCATATATGTCCTGCCATTGCCCTCATACCGCTGACTCGCTCGAGTGCTTGCCGCAGCAACCCAACAAAAATAATAAGCTTCCTTCGAAGACGCAAACATCTGAGATGAGGAAATCTGCTGCCGCAGTAAGACCCGGCTTGAGAGTAACCTTCTATGAATATATAGAGGGTCAATCTAAGACAGCTGGTCCAGATATCAGAGATCTATTCTTCCAATCTCCTACAACTCCGGATGGGAAATTTGCGGGTATAGCCTCAGATAGCTCCCGTGATATCCAACGTTAATGAACAATAACTAAAATAATACGAATAAGGACATTCTCAGTTAACGTTGGTCGTTTTTCTTCTACACACCAAATCGTATGGACTACAAATATGGATATTTTGCTAGTACAAGAACCATATATCTCCAGATCCACTGAAAATTATTTATAATCACCCTTCTTTGGAATGTTTTGCTCCGCTTGTCGTTTGGTCTATTAGACCTTGAGTTCTACTTTACACAAGAACAAGTAACAATTTAATCCTTTATCATTATCGCCCTAAAAATGCGTCAGAATATGGCATGGGAAAAATTCTATTTCTTAATATCCAGGGTACTGATAGGCAATCAATGTAGATCGTAAATTTCTGTAATACCCCTCCCGGGGTTACTAATATGGGCGTTGGAGTTTCTTTTCTTCTCTCAATCAAAGATACCTGTGAGGATCCCAATTACGAATTACGTGGATCTATAAATAAGATGTTAGTCATCTGTAATAACGATTACTAACCACATCTGTATTAGTCATCATATAAATTGTATATATTATATTTCATAGATAGATTGTAGGGGGAGACATATAGATTTACAGACTTAGAAATACTCACGAAGAGCTTGATATTACACATTTAGTAATATCACGAGCTCAGAGTCATTCTAGTCAGTATATCTAGGAAACCTCACCTGTTTCACGTCTACCCTATGGCCACGGTAGAAATCGTAGGTGGAGTCGCTAGTAGGGATCTCAACACGATGATCTTAACCTAATAAAGAATGATCTGCTATCAAATAGAGTTTATCCCCCGTATTTATGAAATTTCCTGGCAAAAAATGTATGGAAAATTCATCCAACAGAGAATTTGTAGGTGGGTCATTTCTTATTATTTAAGCCTAATTCATACATGATCTGCTGCATAAAATTTTATGAAATCATACTATCAAAAATTACAACTTGAAAATTGAAGAAAAGATTTATACAAAGGTTTACAAATAGGATCAACAAAAGCAGATTAAAAGCTCAGTACTGAGTACTCTGTCGGGCCCCCATCAGCATCTATAACCACCTTACATCTAGACAGCATAAACTCAATGAGTTTTGCAAAGTATTCAGAGGACACAGAGTCCTACGCTTCCTTCACAACCAGTCGAAGTGTATTTCGAGATCGTTATTTTCCGCTACCTACACTTGGATAGTTGAGCTGAATATAATCTTCCATGCTATCCCAAAAAGTCTCTCTCGGATTAGGGTCTGGGAAGTTAGGAGGCCAAGGACTTGGAGTATTTACTCTCTCCCCCATCTCTTCCATCATCCTGGCTCCTGCGTGAGGAGGAGCGTTGTCCTGCATCACGGAGAGCCAGGGCCGCATAGAGACCCTCTCATCAATAAGAGGTACTATTCTCTGACAGTATTTTTCAGAATCAATAGAGCCTCGTTCTTTCTCTCAAGATAGGCAGGGACCTTTTTCCGGACCTGCAAAACAACCCCAGAACATCCAGCTGATACTATTCCTTGTCTTTTCACCTACACTGTTGATATAGGATTTCCACCAGTATAAGGTAAAATTTAAATCCAAGGATAAAATCAATATTATAGAGCGAAATATTCACCTCTCTAGAGATCTATTCTCTTGAATGCTCACGATTCTTCACCCAAGCTTTGTCGGTCCAAAGTTTGGACATCTAGTCCCCCATAGTCTAGTGAACGTGAGCTTCAGCCCATTTTTGGCGAAAACTATTGGTCAGTTCGGATACCAGAGGTCTCTTGTGTGCAGGGTGGCGCTGATAACCTCTTTTCCGAAGCTCACTCTGAATTACTCTTTTACTAACACTTAAATATCTAGAAGGACCAGCGGCAAGTTCGTAATACGTCATTCATTGATTTACTGAAGATGACTTCAGAAAATTCTCCATCTAGTCGACATCTTTAGAAAATAAAATCGGCGAACGAACTTTTATTTTTTTTTGTTATGACGTTGCCACGGCGCAATGTGTAGCCAACTTGACGCAAAGATAATTTGAACTGATAAGAAATTTCCTAGTTACTACCAAGTAGATGTGCGACGATGAGGATAAGCCAACGAAAATTATGAAATTGTAGGGGAAATTAATTGTGTATAACTTCGCCTACTGATCCACGCTTAGAGTTAACTAGCCCTGCACTAGCAGGCAATGAATTCCTGAAGCGAGAAATGCCCCCACGTTGACCCACCTACAATTTCTACCATGACCATAGAGTAAGACAATTCTACCAGGGTATGTGGGAAGCAGGATAATAAGTACTAGTTAATATAGTAGCAGAGACTACAGTGGATAAGATAAAGATGGTGCGTGTAGTATGTTGAATGTGTGAGATTTGATAACATATTATTTTCTTTTATAAGTAAACTTAGGTTCATGAAAGGACATGGCTATGCCTCAAATATATACACAGTAATCTTCTCCAGCTATCACTCTCTTGCTACCAGAATCTTCTATCATGATCCAGAGAAAGAATCATTATTGTACTATTCTACGTTTCGATTCTATTCTCGCTGTTTCCAAGAAGTTCCATCTGATACTTGAGCGTAATACCATATAAGCTAACCAATTAAGGTTAGGCCATATTCTCAGGATGAGACTATAATACCTTAGGCAGCCATCATGATGTCGGATATCGATATCACAACAACATATGTTCAAGATAATAATGTGGGATAAATCAAAAAGAGTATACAGAATTCTCGTTAAAACAGTTCCAATGTCTCCAAACTCTTTACTTGTCTAATTTATTGAGAATAAGGGGAATGTTTTAGTAATGAATCGGAAGCAGAAGATATACCTTTATTCGCTTCTTCTAATCCTAAACTTCTCTCCCTCTTCCAAAACGCAACCCATCAGAGGTTTCAAAAGCTACATTTGGAATTAATCATACTACACATGGAAAAGATTAACTACCACAAGGAGTCTTACGTCTAGCTTTGCCTGTTATCCCAGTAATAACACTAGACTTATTTCGAGCGTGTATAGATATTGGTTATCACCCAAAATGCTTTCGTACTGCGAACGTAGCTACAATTGCAAAGCCGATTAAAGTAGACATTTATAGTCCTAGCTCATAGTCAATACAGGCCTTTCGCACTCCTTTTTATAGCTGGAAAGGAATAGAAAGGTTGGTAGCAAAATGAATTTCATGGATCGCAATATAAAAAAGAGTACTTGCTGGACTAGAATCTGCAGCATTGCCGCTACGCTTTAGTGTGAGTCTGACAACTTCACTTATTCTTAATAATGAGACTACACTAGCTAAGGTTATGACTATCACAATCAAAATACTTGATATAAAGGGTACGTTTGATACTGCTCTTCCAGGTAGACTCGTCAGACGTCTTAGGGAACAAGGCTGATCTGCAAAACTTTATGATTGGGATTCTTCTTTTGCTGCCAAATGCGTCGTATGCATTCGGATTGATGAATAAAATAGGGAGCCAAGGGAGATTGATTGCGGACTTTCACAGTGGTAACCTGCAACACCAATACTATTTATATTGTATATGTCCCCCTTGCTTAAACTAAAAGATTGGGAATCAGCTTTTGCGTACGCAGACGAATTTGCAATTCCTATGGTCTCCTCTAATCTAGATGAAGAAATAGACTAGAGAATTACAGAAAATCAGATGTTATCGTGAGTCAAAGAGGAAGGCGTGACTTTTGACCCAGGTGAATTCAAGCTACTTAAAGGATAGAAAATAGAAAAGTAAACCATTACTATGCACGATTAGGTTTTCCACCTCTTAAAGTATATAAAAATATCATGTTTGAAATGGTACGGGGTACACTCTCATAAAAAGCGCACGTTATAGTACTGTTACGGAAACCAAGCTGGTTAAATGTAGTTAATTGATTAAACTAGAATAGAGAGGAAAACCTATCTACGTGGGCTATAACTATTATATATATCTGTCTTCATCTTCCACTTATACAATACCCCTTCAACTAACGACATTCACAGTATATAATGATCGTCAAATTAGTTAATTAAAGTGGTTGATCGCATCTTCTACAGCGCTTACCCTTGCTATTCTTTGTGTGACTAATCACACTCGCTTAGGTACTCACCTAAGCGGGAATATCGGTTAAACCGTAACAAGTACCACGTGAAAATACTAACAGCAAAAATTCTCTAAGTGGCTATTGCTCTCCTATTTTTTGGATAACACTCTAAAAGGTGTCTCTCCTAAACTTCCACAAGCAGCGTTTGCGATTATTTTACCTATTGCTCATTTTGGTGCTTAGACCTGGCGGGTGACCTGGCGGGTGACCTGGCAAATGTAGAAATAACGGGAATAAAACCAAAATATAGTGGATATGCACATTTCAAGCATACAGAAAAGGCATTTTAGCTATAGAAAGGGTGAATCTTCCTGTATACTGGCCACTCCTAACGCAACTCTTCTAAGAGAGTCTTGCTTCCTACCCGCTGAGATTACCCTTGATAATATAACGAAATAAGCGGCAATATGTATGTATAGACTCGATAATCGTCACCCCTTACGTACGCGCAGAGAAAAGTCACTTTCATAACCTGTACAAATACAATTCACTAGGTCATGCAAAAACATTCCTGTTTCATAAATTTTCAACTTTTTGATAAAATCTCTATGGAAGATAGGGGAGTCTAAAATGGAGTCTTTAAGACGTATTGATGGTCCCACGGGCTCATTAGAAATTGAAGGGCACTAACTTCTAGAATTTTCTTAGAGCAGTACCTAGACAAGACTTATAAATATACTTAGACGGATCAAAACTTCCAGATAGAAACTTAGATAGTGGATTTATTATTCCAAATTTTGGACACTGAGTATGTTCAAGAGCCCCTCTTGGAAAATACAAAGATTCATATAATGCCGCGGCTCATAGAATTACAGGGGCTGAATACAGCAATTACACTCCCCTTTGCACGTTTTCTGAACGATTCTTGGATTTTCCTGAATAACTTGTATATTGCAAGGAAATTATTGGCTACAACTTCAAAACCGCATCAGTCCATTTGCTTGGATTTCGCCACAGAAGCAAAGAAATAGAAATGGAGAGCATGCTTTCCTTATATTACTGTTTGAATTGGAGGTAATTGCTCGTCGTGTAATTCCTGTGCTAGTAATGGGTCATTGACTACGCGGCGTAGTTGGTCAACATGAAATATATTCGAGATATTTTTAGGTAATCCAGTAAGCTCAACGTTATGTAAGCCTAAAACTTTACTGGCTGTGTATTTACCTCTCAGCCAATCCATTTTTTTTGGTCTATCTGTACCATAGTGCTCATAGCTAAGCTGGACTTTATCGTTTACTTGAAATCTCTCCGAAGCTGATCATTTTTTATTTGTATAGAACTCTTGCTGTCGATAGGTAGCCGCGAGAGCACTTTGCAAAAAGTCCTCGAGGTCCTTTGGTCGGGATATGAAGTTTGATGCTTGCTTTTCTTCAGTGAGAATAGTCTTTTCCAGTCTAGTGATATCGGGTGGTAATAAATTGTATTCATGTGTAACCAAAAACGGACTCAATCCTGTTGTTATGTTAGGTTTATTTTTTAATGCCACCTGTGCTGTGAATAGCCATTTAGCCCAATCGTTCTGCACGTATTTTCTATATGAACGTAAATTCGCCTAAACTTCTTGATTCCATCGCCCAGTACATCCATCCATTTGAGGGTGGTACGTTGATGTAAGTCAGTGTTCTATGCCTACTAATTTACGTAAATGCTTCCAGAAACGCCCGACCCCCTGAGGACCCTGATCACATGTCACTCATTTTGGGAATCCATGATATCTATAATAACACTACATGAATCTTCCTGCGACCGTTTCCGCATCTATCGAAGATAAAGCCTCTAAAGTGACGTTTTTAATCAGGCGGTCTATGATAACAAGAATATCAGTGGCCTTCTCTCTGTTAAAAGAAGTATCAGAAGGAGGCATTTTGGTTATAAAGTCCAGAGCGATATCGGAATAGAATCTGTCTGGAATTGGTAAAGTTCTTAGAAATCCTTTCTTGTGTTCTCTCCAAACTTCAGTTCTTCTGCAAATAGGATAATTTCGGAGAAATCGACGCACTTGTTAATGCATTTTGGGCTAGCAGTAATCTCTTGATAAAATGGAGATGATACTTTCCCTTCCTGGGTGCCCAACGATGAAAGAATCGTGAGTTTTTGGATCAATTTAGTTCGCAGTGAGTCCAACTGACTATTTTCAACGTCTGGAGGAGCACCTGGAATCCAAATATGATCTCTAAATAGCAATAGGTTCAAACTATCAATACTGCACTCCAAAACTTGGACATATTTCATAAACACGCTGGTATATTTTGTCATTTTGAAGTGTCTGTGTCCACAAGTTATGCAACTCATCATTTTTAAAAACAAGATTAGCAGGAGGGAATGTACTCGTTATGGAATTAAAATTGTGTGTTATAACAACTGATTTAAAGCATCTTCTGGTATTAACTGTGCTGTTCTACTTTCTGCTACTTTCATTCCATTTGGTTGATCTCGTTCCCTGCGAGATAAAGCGTCAGGTAGTACGGCCTCTTTCCCAGGTCGATATATCAACTGAAAGCTGAAGTGTGATAAATATTCGGCCCATCTTGCTTGTCTTTCGGAGAATTCTTGTCTTATTATCAAGTATTCAAGATTACGATTGTCAGGGAGAATGCAAAACTTCGAACAACTTCTAAGTTCGGCATCCCACTGTTCTAAGCAGCGTATTTTCGCCAACAATATTTATCAAGAATTGGGTAATGTCTTTCAGTAAGAGTTGATTTCTGAGAATGATAAGCCACTACTCTCCTCTTGCCTTCATCATCTAGTTGAGTAAGAGCACCCCCGAGCATAAATCCTGAACAATCGGCTTCCAAAATTGTGGCTTTTTTATGATCAGATTGTGCTAAAATTGGCGTTTTTGTAAACAGAATTTTTAGGGTTTCAAATACTTGTCGGTGTACATCTTCCCATTTAAATGGGACTCCCTTGCCCGTTAAGGCTATCAATAGTACAATCATCTCCGAAAACGAGCGGATAAAGATTCTAAAATAATTAGCAAATCCAGTAAAGCTTCTTACACCTGTTGTAGAACTTGGTGGATCCCATTCAACAATTGCATTAATTTTATCAGGGTCAGCTAGTATTCCACATCCAGCACCAGTTATAAAACTAAGATATTTAACAGATTTAACAGCAAATTAGCATTTATCTTGGTCTAGATGTAATCCTGCAGCAAGTAACTTACAAAGAACTTTTCGAACCTTCGTGTCGTGATCTTCTTTATTGCCGTTAGTGTATATGAATATATCATCCATGTATGCTGTACAGCAATCATCCAAATCACTTTGCAATATACAGTTAATATGCCGTTAAAATGTTGCAGGGGTACCAGTTGAGCCAAAGGTTGTGACCAACCATTCAAATAAGCCGTAGCGAGTTCTAAAAGCGGTTTTCCACCCCTCCCCTTGTTCCATTCTGATTTTATGAAATTCTGCGACAACATCCAATTTGGTAGACCATTCCGCACTCATCAAACCACATATTGTGTCATTAAATAGCGATAGGGGGTAGCGCTCTAATTTTGTAATTGCATCCAAGCCCCGATAATCGCAACAAAACCAAAGTCCTCCTCTTGGCCTTCTTACAAATAGAACTGGAGCGCCAGCTTCCGATTTACCTGCTCTTATATATCCTTTGTCGAGTAAATCATTCAGAGTTTTACGTAATACGAGCAGTTTCTCTCTCAACATGTTATACAAAGAGCCTAACGGTATATTTATTTTATTTCCTTTACTATCGACTTTAGTTTCTATACGATGATCTAATCCAGGACGGTTTGGTGGAAGTTTAGATGCTTTATCCAACTTCCATAAGTCGATACGGTCGTGAAATTGCTCGGAAATCAACTTTCTCAACTTATTATCTGACATGTGATCTTGTTTGGACAATTCGAGGAGGGTCTTATCGATATCATTAACACTAACTTTGAAAATGCTAGTGCTAACATCCGTTTTACTTTGCAATCGATTTATGATCGATATCAATTCTAAATTGATGACAAGTGAAGCAGATCTGATTTCTTGTACAATTGATGTATCTATTTCACAGCATAGGATTGGAGTGTCATTTCTCGATATCATATGGCGTATAATATTAAGGTGTGGGATAAGATAGGCCTTATTATGCCTCATCCATGGTTCGCCGAGAGTTACAGATTGTTCAAGCATTAAGACTACATAAAAATAAATTGTTTGGCTGTAACCCCTAATTTCAACAGTGGCATATGTGACTTCTTGAATGAATGCTCCTGTCATTACGCCAAATGCCCCCTCAAACTTCGCGACGAGATATAGAAATAATTGATAGATTTAAGTCATTAGAGATCTTTTCACAAATTGCGGCATAGCATTGACAATCATTGTCAATTTAAGCATGAGAAATATGAATTTTGTCGATAACAATATTTACAAGAGTTGGCTTTCCATCCATATTCGCCTTAAAAGTATTCCATTTTAATAATGCTTTATTACTGGACTCCGGCACCCGACTTCGATCCGGAGCTAGTTTTTTACCGCCTCCCCAGAAAAATTTTCATCTTTATATTCTTCTTCTATTATTGGGGAGACTTTAATGTCAGTACTTTTTATGCTAGTTTCCGGACGCTAAAGTGGTAAGTACAGACATTTCGAAACAAAATGAGCACTAGCTCCGCAACGAACGCACAACTTGTTAGATTTCCGATATTCGAGCTCTGCCTGATTCACATAGATCGCACGTTTTTTTCTTGAATTACTAACGTTATTTCCTTTTTTTCTTTTGGTCGTCATGATGCACTTTCCCTGCGCCTAAAGTCCGATCGTAACTGTTTAATCTATTCATTATTACATCACCATTATTATCGAAAGTAGTTTATGGAGTATAGGTGCTGTTTTGATGCAGCAGGTCTAGGGATTGAAAAGGACCTTTAGTTCCTTTGAACTGTTATGACTGTTCGAACCTATAAGCTACACCTTCTATCCTTTTTACTAATCCATATTAGTCGTCTGGATCTAAATTTATGATAAAAAATTGATCCTTAAGAAACTCACTTAAGGACTTGCGTAGCCACAGAAGTTTTGAGTCTTCCGTCCATTTCTCTCCACCCGATCTAGTAGGGGCCTCATCGAACAATAAAAAGAAATCAGAAAAGCGTTGGTTTTCCTTCTTTTTCAGTCGAGTAAGAAGGTCTTGTTTATCTTCTTTCTCTTTTTTATAACTGAAGGTTCTTTCTAGATGTTCAATAATTAATCTGAAGTCCCAGCCAAAACTTTCCAGCCTTGCATAATAGATGACTGCTTTCTGATTGGCCTTACTGGGTAGGGATTTATTAATATCATACCAGATATCTCTATTGGATTCCATCATCTCACAATCGATTTCTGTACAATCTTCCAGCTCGTGAATATAACAATTAAATGTAGTTTTATCGCCATCCCAAGACGGGAACTTCCGGCGTTTTCGATTGGCAGTGGGAGAAGCATTATGAATAGTAGGTTGCTGAATATTTCCCACATGAGTTTGTGGTATATTGGTAGATGGTGATTTCGTGGTATTAATTAAATTTTCCACAGTCGTACTCAATTCATTCATCTTAACCGTTAATGGACTTAGGGCTAATTGCATTTGTTGACTAATCAGGGATGCTAAGAGGTTGGATCCAGGCTATTTTCTGTTGAAGTAACCTGTTCCGGAGGAGAAGTTGTATTAGTCGAACTAAGATTTCCTACTGGCGATGGTGGTTGAGTCCTTGTTCGAACAAAAGATTTTCGCTTGACAAGCGTTTCAAAAAGACCATATCTGGTGTTAAATTAGGCATTTTGGTATGGTACGTTTCTGGTTGAAAGCAATTTTCTTCACGATAGTTCGAGTTGAAAAAAACGGTATCTCTAGACCAATCTATGGATGGATTATGTTTTTTGAGCCATGTACGGCCTAGGATAAGCTCATAATTAGCCAGGTTTGGGAGGAAAAAAATTTATGATTTCGTTGTGACTGTCAATTTTGAGTGGTAGAGATAAAATGGGTAAGATTTGAGCTGCCAGCGGACCATTCACAAGATACAATTGGCGGAGGGTGGGGAGAAGGGAAGGTTTCGTCTTTGCGCACAGTCGAGGTCGTAAAATTTATCAGTGGCTCCACAATCAAGGAATGCTTTCGTGTAAAAGGTATTACTTGGGGAAACAATTGAACAGGAAAGAAGCGGATGGAAGCGGATGATCATTACACGGTGGTGAGATAGAGAAAATTTGTGGGTTATTAAATTCATGATTGTGTAATTTCTCATCCTTAGATGTACTGGCGACCTCTGATAATCTATATGTTTGACTATAATCTAGTCTCTGATCGCGACTTAAACCAGAGACTATGCTTTTTCCTCCTCGATTATTGTCTTCTCATCGTCAGATTTTTTCTTGTCTTTGTTCCATCAAGCTTCGGCACAAAGTCACGCCCGGTGACCTGGATCATAACACCAACTACAAAGTTTATCTTCGAAGCAGTTTTTCCGTTAAGCACTCTTCTCTGCTTCATTCCAGAGAATACGGTGATTTGCAGCGTAAGAAGATGTACAAATAATAGTCGGGCTAAGTTTCGCTGCACTCAGATCCATTGGAGCTACAGGTGGGGATGAGCGAGCCTGTGCTAGGGAGAGGAAGGGAAGAGTGGCTATCTGAGGATAGACTACTTTTTGTATAATCTGGGCTAGTAGAGCGAAGGACTGCATCAATATGCCGAACTTCAATTACTTTTGATGTCAGGTCTATAAGTAATGGCTGGCGGAACAGCACACGGTTCTAGATTTGGGCTTTTATGTTCGGGTGAAGAGAGTCATATATATACTTGATTAGAGCATTGTCAGAGAGTTTCGTTTTTTGAGCTACTTCAAGCCAGTCAGAGATATGTGTAGCCGTATCTTTTCGGCCCTGTTTTATCGTCAGGATTTGACGGCAAGCAACATTGTGCCCATCGATATCGGCAAATGCATGTTCTAAGAGAAAAAGAATTGCATCTATTGAGGCAAAATTGACAGTGTCGTTCCTATTAATTTCATGAGCGATTGTGGAGTAGGCATTTCCTCTTAGACGAGAAACTAAGTACAGCATCTTTCTCTGCTCTGTGGGGTACCAATTTTCATTTGCGATGAACTTCATGTTAATTTTGCGAGCAAAGAGAGGTAGATTTTTTCGCAACTCAGCATTATCGGCTCAGAAGATGTCAGGGTCCGGATGTTCAGCTGATTGAATCTGACTTGTAGGAAGTTCAATATTTTTTTTTAAAGACTACCGTTTTTCTAGGTTCTCGATCTGCCACTTGAGTATTTTAATTTGTTGTTGAAGAGTTAGAACTTGTTGTCGAAGCTGCAGACTACCGGTTGGGCGCTTTTTTCTGTGATTTAAGCTTGGTATTTACGTCTGCAAGATCTTGGTTCTTTTCCAACAGAGTATCATAATTAATTTTCAGCCGACAAGCTTCTTTATCAAGTCGGACATGGGCATTTGCAAGATCCAAATTTTCATCACTGAGCGCCCTTGGTCTATTCTCCGGATTACTTCCCGTCGTGGCAGCGGCGAAAAGACTTTAATTTGGGACGGTACAAACGAGGGGATATCTCTGAGCAAAACCGGCATCTCTTTTATCGAATTGACCTTTTGTATGGATTTTAAGAGGCGCTGGCATTCTAGTGCCATCAGAGTTCCAAGGGTTATTTTCCATTCTAATGTTTACTTGAAATGACTCATAAAATGTAGATAGGTTTATTCTTAGACTTAAATGTATAAGTATTTTGATTTTGATTTGAATTGTATGTATAATCTTCATCTCCCAGTCATATGACTTAAATATCTAAAAACTTAAAAAATTTTGAATATGGACTAATTGATTTGTTTATCTCTTTTGAATTTGTTTAATATTAACGCGCAAGAGTAGTAATTCACGATTTTTAGGTAGATAATATGTCACGAGAAGCGTTATTAGCTGGGATTAACGAGGTCTAATTTTGCTCAATGATATTGTCTTCCAAAGAAGGAAAATACCCTTTAGTATCTACAAACTTTATACTTACAGTGGGTCGCTTTTTTTATTAAGCTAGGTCATGTGACTTATACGAATCTTCCTTTTCTTAACATCTACAAGATCAACGGTTCGTAAATTGACATCTTAGGGACATCCCTAATTCGACAATTGAAAAGTCGCATAGGTAAGTCTATCTCTACGTTATGAAATAAGTGATGGAGTGGTCATGAAATTGAATGAAGTTTTTTATCCTAATGCCAGCTACTATTTTTATAGCCATAAAGGTGAATGGATGTTACACTCACATACTAGGGTATATGAATGGAACATACCCTACTAAGTACCACGATAATTTTTTACCCACCTATATATGCAGATCATATCCTCGCTCCAGGGGTATGCCCCTCCTAGCTTTTATTTAGCCAAGGTATAAATATTTTTGCCTGGTCTATTGGGCTATTTACTATGCTACATAAGTTCCCCTCATTTTCATAAGATTTTACATAATTTTTTAGTTTTGATTGTTGCCAACATCAACTGTTTGCAGCTAAATCATCATTTTTGATTAACAATTATAGACCTCAATAAATATTTCATCACTGGTAATAAGGATTTCAAATAAGGTAGGTTAATCCTGCTCAGCAGTCACAGAAAACTACTCGATACTACATATACTTTACAGATGAATTCTCCTCAATTAACTCCTTCGACTCCTCATTCCTCGACGCTACGACATAAGAATTTAACCAATGATCAATCATTACTAGCTAGTTTACTACCTAAACTTGTATGTTTTAAAATTTATGAGATTATGTAGATTGATGGATTTCGTCATGCAGGTTGGAGCTACAAAAATATAGCTGATCATCTAAACGTATCACGAGCTCAAGTTATTTATGCTTTGAAACGTGGTACTGTGACACCACGAAGGGGTAGTGGAAGACCATCAACCCATTCACGGGAGAATGTTGATGGAATTATTGAATTCATAACCTCATCATCTATAAACCGGAGGATGACCTATCTTTAATTTGCCGCCGGTCCTTTCAGAAACCTTGGTGTTAGGGAGAGTGTGATTCAGATAGAGCTTCAGAAAAGAGGCTACAAGCGATATCCAGAACATAAGAAGCCTCCATCATCACAAGAAACCATGAGAAAGCGTAGAGAGAATATGAAGAGTATCAAATTGATTGCGTAGATTTCAAAACTAGTAAAAGAAATGGATGGATGTTCTGGGGTAGCTTTGTAGGAGCAGAGAAGGTACCTTGTTTGGACTTTGGTTAAGTCTCACATACAGCTAACTTGATTAGGAAAATTAATCGAAAACTTTAGATAAATTGCCTGATTAGGAAATAGCTGGATCATGAGCCTTGAAAGACATTAGAATTNTTTGGTTAAGTCTCACATACAGCTAACTTGATTAGGAACATTAAGCGAAAACTTTAGATAAATTGCCTGATTAGGAAATAGCTGGATCATGAGCCTTGAAAGACATTAGAATTATCACCATAGCAACTGTGCATAACTAATTGTGACATTTACCCGTTGCAGTGCAAGTAAAAGTACATGTTGTACATTTAGATCTAAAAACAGCTCCAAGAACACAGAACATAAAAAATGAAGCGAAATACTAATGAAATTTATACCCGAAGACTACATATTAGAGAGTTGATCATTTAATCCAACGACTACTTAAACGAAGGTTTCCCGATTTTCGATGAGCTACGACAACAGAAAGAAGCCTAGTAGTGTTTAGATTTGTTACATCGAGACTTAAAACAGACTTACCTAATA
>QVIK01000624.1:0-31007 GCA_003957845.1 Oidium heveae | reverse complement strand
TGTAGAGGGCGACAGGCAGGAAATACTTTTTGACCGATTTCGTCCCGAGTGCCTAACTCCCCAGTATGGGAAACTTCCAGCTTGGATGTTTTATGGAATCATACACAACGGAAGGAAAGAATTAGGGACGTTTTGGGAAAAGGAGTATGGGACAATGAATACAGCCAAGTACGATGCGTACATTTTGTCACAGGTACAGAGGCTGGTTCAGTACGAGCGATCATAAGGAAGGGACACCTGGTTTCAACACGACAACGCATCGTGCCATCGATCTTGGCTTACTCAGGACAACTTACATCGTCGTCAAATTAAGACAATCGATTGGCCTCCTTACTCTCCAGACTTGAACTTGATTGAGCATGTCTANGTACGATGCGTACATTTTGTCACAGGTACAGAGGCTGGTTCAGTACGAGCGATCATAAGGAAGGGACACCTGGTTTCAACACGACAACGCATCGTGCCATCGATCTTGGCTTACTCAGGACAACTTACATCGTCGTCAAATTAAGACAATCGATTGGCCTCCTTACTCTCCAGACTTGAACTTGATTGAGCATGTCTAGGCCAAGATGAAGAGATACATTCAAGACTATTACTCTCTCACGGGTTACGATCCAAGGAGGGTAGGAAATGATGAACTTCGTCGGATCATACAGGAGGCCTGGGATGCACTACCTGATGAATTTATTTCTGATTTGTATGCATCTTGGCGAGATTTTTGCAGGGCCGTAATTGATGCCAGAGGAGGCCCAACCAAGTACTAGCTTGTACCTCTGCTTGTCGTTCTTTTTTTAATATATATAGTCACAATTTCTGGATTTCATTCTTTCAATATTTTCATATTATTTCGTTACCTTCTGGCGTTTTTAATTTTAATTGTTCTTCATCTTTCATTTATTCCTCATGTAATTATTATTTAATGTTTTCTATTTTCTTTTTTCTATTCATCATTTGCTTCCAGTTGTTATTTTACTTTATTTTTGTTTGTATAGCATCATGCTCCGGTGTATATGAGAATCCCTTTTTCTTGGATATTCCTCGCCTATTTACTTATCATTTTCAACCGGTTGCTAGTTCTGTATGCGTTACATGGCTACGAAGCATTAAATTGGAAAGGCTGTTTATGTGTGTTTTTCGAACATGACTCTCTAATCCACCAAACTTAATAAGAGTATAGTTTTCTATAAGATATTGAAACTTGCAAAATTTAATAAGTACATAAAGACTAATCTTTCATCTTATAAAAAAATAAATATTTCATATCAAGCTTTATCACTTGATAATAGATTAAGAGAAGGTAATACCCCAATAGACAAATATAGATCCTAAACCTCGTAACTTGGGATTTAACAGAATTTTCTTATGCTTCTTTACTACACTTCGTGATATTGACTGCGCCAACTTTGAATCCAAATTAAGAATCTCATCTTAATATTTAAGCTGACGGTATTTCATCGGAGCTAAATATCATTGATCTAACACAGACTCCATCCTTCAAAGTGTTTTCGAGCCAGTATATCTATAATATTATGGTTGCTATTTACGGAAGTAAATTATTTCTGATTAGGAAGTAATATGAATTTAATGAAAAATTACAATAGATGAAAAAAAAAAGATAGCTGAACATTAAATTTGTCAAAGATGTAATTGTCAGTTTTTTTTCATGTCTCTGATGTTAACAGAAGTTGCAGGAATTATGAACATTATTTTTTTCACCAAGTAAACATTTTGCTCTGAAATCAAACGTTGAAGAGGTTGGACGTCACCATGCATCCGATACGACTTTTAGCCCTGTCAAACTTCTTGTCTAGAACCAAAAAGACTGCGCTAGTTGTTGGATATTTGAAAGTTGAAATTTTTTCTTGCGTCAAAATAACATTTTTGACTTGTTGATCCTATGTACAATCCATGTCTGGCAAGACTTCCGGATGTGAAAGAAGGAAGTTATGAAATAATCGTACATAAGCAGGGTAGTTTTAGCGCAGAAATATCCCAGTAAAGGTCTGAATGACCCCAGCTAGCGCATGTTTTAATCCTTGTTTTCAGGCCAAACTGCATGCATATGTATATGCGAGTTAAATTTATTTAGGGTCAGGTTAGTAGTAGTAAGTTGATAATATTGCACCATTTGAATTATAATTCTATCACGTCTTACGGAAGATCACTTACAAATTAGCTTAGTTGCATAGTTTAAGCGAAAGTGGTCGGCAGGTGGTTGATCGTACTCGTGGTACCTCGACTTACCATATGAACCCTTATGTAGATAAAACTTTTCTGTGATGCAGGCCGTCGTTTTTGGTCCGTCACAACCGCAATATTGAATGGAAACGTGTAAAACTTAGATTTTCTTTGTCGCAAGAATATGAGATTGTACATCTATACTTTTGAAGAATATTCATTGATCTCAATTTCTGCCGCCCTCACTGGCTCCTCGGTGTCCGAGGAGCAGGCCAGATTCTGGTGTTTATTTATTTAATTCTGAATACCATCCCCCTGACAACAATACGGATACTGCCACTACACTAGCACAGCAATGTTGTGTATGATTGGAGTCGCTTAAAGTTTGCAAGCGTATGCACTATGGGATTCGCCGAAAATCTGTAGACATTTAGAAAAAAAATTCTACATCATTTGATCGGTAGTCCCTTTTTAAAGATCTTTGTAATCCCGGATTCATTAAATACTCTGAATTCAGTGCGAGGAGCTTCACAGAATAGAGCGAGCCAGGTCCTGTGAGATGGTTCTGAATTTGTAGTGCCGTATGATCTTAAGATAGCCGGACTTTTAGATGATACCCGCTCTATCATACTCGTGAGCACCGACTTAGATACTTCAACCTGACTTTCTATCGTCATACTTGTTTTTGGAACTGTAGGCATAATCACTGGAATTTGGTTAGAGACAGGGTTTAGTGACGCTTCGGATATAAAAAATCTTCAAGCAGCGGAGAGAAGATCATCTCTGTATTTCATATTGCATGGGTTTAATACAAACCATGAGCGTACTGACTAAATGAGATCTATAGAGGCCGGAGAGACCGACCAATGTTTGAGTATTATCTCTCGAAAGCCCACAGGAGAGAGTTTATGCCATTCATGATCAAGGGGAAGGGGAAGGGGAAGGGGAAAGAAAAGTATGTTATCGGATTTATTTTTAATCTCTACTTGTTTACCTACATTCTTATTTTATGTTTTAGAACGGCTATTCAAGTGAGCTACAGTGTTTGAACTGATTCCAGTTTGAGGGTTGTCCACCAGTATTAGGACTCACGATTTTTTAAAACCATTATGAGTGATCATTGCCCAGGATTTCTCTTGTCGCTTTTGAGATCCAGTTGGTTCCACAATTTCGGCCTGCAAATCCCGTAAGTAAGGACAAATAATATGTTTAGTAGTAGCAGTCAAAGGATTATTCTACTTTACAGCACTTGTTTTGTCTGAGCTCTTCATTTTGTTTGGGTTTAAAGCAATTAGTTTATTCGGAGGCTTGGAGGCATTGTTTGAGACAGCTGGGCATGCGATTACTTCCAAAAGATTCCTTCTAATACGCACAGCCCCTTCTCTTTCGATATCTTCTTTGTCAAGGATAGATGTTAAAGGTGGTGATAGGTACTAAAGGCGATGCTGTAATATATATAGTAAAAAGTGAAATATTCTCAACACCACTCCCGTTTAATTTCGAAGTGCCCTTTATTACCTGCGTGTGCTCCTGGATAGATAGATTAGCTTTAATAAACTTTCTTATCGTTTAAATCACGACATTCTTATAGATTGAAAGGGTGCTATCCATGTTGCTGTTAATGCTTGCGCAGGTTGGGAGGCAAACGTGCCAAGCACGTTCTTGGCGTCGTTTTAACGCTATTATTTCGAGTATCTCTCTTTTGATAGATAAGCATCATATATTTACGTACTCGCTTGGACTAGGTTGGACTTGTATACCATCATGTGAACTTGAGGCACTTTTGGAGGGCGGAACAGCAATAAATATTGGCCTTTGGTGCTATTAAGTCGGGAGGTGTTGCTGTTAAAAAATGTGGATCAAGTGGTGCGATGAGGGGAGGAGAATTAGGGATTTGGGGTGGTTGGGGGCTCATAAACTTCGAGTTAAAAGAAAAACTTGTGGCTCTAGTGTTAAATTAAATGGATATTCTCATTTTCCCTAGACTAATCTACGTTCCTGATCTATACGGAAATGCTCCGGTGGATTGGTGATACTGGTGCCTGAAATGTATATTTAAAGAAGCTGTGAGTCACTTCATTCTCACATAAATCTTTATTTATTGTCACTCTACTAAAGAAGCAGATACTGAACCTCAAGAGTTATTTCGAAAATCAATCATGAACAAAATGTTTGATATATTTTGTACATAGTATATTTATTATTTAAAGTTCAGTTAACAATCATGGACAACTATCTAAAAAGCATATATCCTGAATTCACTTAGTTAGACCCAAGCCTGATACCCAAGGACTTTTTCTAATCAACCAATTGAAAAATTGAAAAGTTAAATATTCCAGAAAAAAACCTCAAAAAGGTGAGGGCATTAGTTTCGAGAATTTATTATAAAACGTGCCAATGATCATATTGAGGATGTGAGTGCAATTATTCCCACATGTCGATTTACAAGCATTCAGAGTTACCCTGATTAGCAAAATATGGGTGATGCTACTTATCATTTATTTTTCAAAAACTTACCTTAGACTATATAGATTCGAATAAAGAAGACTTCCAGGTATTACGAGAATTAAAAAATGTCTCTGCATTATGCAACCACCACACGTAATGTTGACCATAGTAAGTCTGAGGGGGAACTTGCAATTAGTATTCGTAAAGCAACTAGTACAGAAGAGTCAGCTCCTAAGAGGAAGCACGTCAGAAGCTGTATAGTACACACATGGGACCACAAGTCCTCTGGAGCCTTTTGGACAGGAATGAAGGTGTAAGTTTTATCCTGAATAATAACGCTTCAAGATTTCCCCTCATTATTATCCTGATTTGAAATCTCAATTAAGATTTTTTTTAGGCAGCCTATACTTGCTGATGAAGTTCAGACTTTCAAGGCGTTGATTACGGTACACAAAGTGCTACAGGAAGGCCATCCTTCCACTTTACGAGAGGCTATGAATAATAGGGGCTGGATTGACAGCTTAAATAAAGGATTACATGGAGAAGGCATACGAGGATACGGCCCCCTAATAAGAGAATATATAAGTTTTTTGATGGCAAAACTTAGTTTTCATGGTCAACATCCTGATTTTAATGGTACATTTGAATATGAAGAGTACATCAGCTTGAAAGGTATCAACGATCCAAATGAAGGCTATGAAACTATTTCAAATCTCATGGCTCTTCAGGATAGAATTGAACAATTCCAGAAACTAATCTTTTCACATTTTCGTAACGGTGGAAATAATGAGTGTAGGATATCGGCATTGGTTCCACTGGTTCAAGAGAGCTATGGAATATATAAATTTATCACTAGTATGCTTCGAGCAATGCATACAAGTATGTCTTGAGATCCTCCAAATCATCTTGGCCTGACGAGTAACAGCTACTGGTGATGATGAAGCCTTAGAGCCGTTAAGGGTTCAATATGATGCTCAGCATTATCGTCTACTCAAGTTCTATTATGAATGCTCGAATCTACGATATTTAACAAGTTTAATTACAGTACCGAAGCTACCTCAGGAACCTCCGAACCTCTTTTCCGAGGATGAATCAGCACCACGGTTACCACAGCGTACAAAACAGGAAGTTGAAACGAAAAATATGCCATCGATTGCTCTCAAAATAGAAGAGCCAGATGATATTGGAGAATTTTGGAAAACCGAACAGGCAAAACAGAATAGAGAGTATGAAGAGCAACAAAGATTATTAGAAGAGCGCCAAGCACAGCAGCTTTTCTCCCAACAACAAGCAGCAATCCAGGCTCAGCGTGAATTTGAAGAACAACAACGACTTCTAATTGAACAGCAAAGACGTGATCAGGAAGCTTTAATATCCCAGCAATTTCAGCAACAGACGCAAGGTCGCATGGCACAGTTGGAGCAGGAAAATCTAGAAGCTAGGGCTCAGTACGCCCGGGATCAATTGATGCTTCAGCAGTATGACCAAAAAATAAAATTACTAGAGGGAGAGCTAAGTCAGCTCCAAGGAAACTACGGGCAACAGATAGATAGTAAAGATGATCAAATACGTTCCCTACAGGAGCAAGTTAACACATGGCGAACAAAATATGAAGCCCTGGCGAAATTGTACTCCCAACTTAGACATGAACACTTGGACTTACTGCAAAAATTTAAGAGCGTACAGTTGAAAGCGGTCTCTGCCCAGGAAGCCATTGATAAACGAGAGAAGCTTGAACGCGAGATTAAGACTAAGAATCTCGAACTCGCTGATATGATTAGAGAGCGAGATAGGGCTTTATATGAAAAAGATCGAATTTCAGGTAGCAACCGTGAGGAAATAGAGAAACTAAAGAGAGAGCTAAGGATGGCGCATGACCGTGCTAATAATCTTGAACGGAGCAAAGGTACTGAGTTGTCTTCTATGATTTCGAAACATAATCGGGAAGTGTTAGATCTAGAAGATGCGCTTCGCAAAAAATCTCAAGCACTTGATGATATTCATAAGAAATATAAAGAGAGTGATTCAGATGTGGAACGCTTACTAAAAGAGAAGGAAGATGAACTTGAAGTCTATAAACAATCCTTAGATGATAGTCTCATAAGACTTAATGAACTTGAAATATCAAGGGGGGTAACTGATCAAGCATTGGATGGAGAAATTGATGCTATGCTCCTTTCAAATATTAGAAAAATAAACGATATCATAGATTCAGTTCTACAGAGTGGCGTTCAACGCATCGATGACGCGATTTATGAGCTTGACTCTTCAATGCAAGCTGGGAATCAGAACGCGACAGCTCCATATGTTCTATCACAAATTGAAAAGGCTTCATCTAGTACAATGGAATTTGCTACATCATTTAATAATTTCATTGCTGATGGCCCAAATAGTTGCCATGTAGAAATCATTCGTACTATCAATATATTTGCTAGCTCAGTGGCTGATGTCCTTAGTAACACCAAAGGTCTAACGAGACTTACTACCGATGAAAAAAAAGGGGACCAACTCATAAATGGTGCCCGGCAGTCCGCCCTCTCCTCTATAAAGTTTTTTCGTGGCCTTCAAAGTTATCGTCTCGAAAGTCTAGACGATGTACAAAAAACAGATGTTGTCATCAACAGTAACAATGAAGTCTTGATGAACTTGCAGAAGTTGAGCAAGACAGTCGATTTAGTTGTTCCTAGTAGGGCAAACCTAGCAACCAATAGCAAAGGTGATCTGGGAGATTTGGTTGATAGCGAATTAAACAAGGCTGCAGATGCAATCAATGCTGCTGCGGAGCGACTTGCAAAGTTAAAATCTAAACCTACCGATGGATATTCTACTTATGAGCTTCGTATTCATGGATCAATTCTCGATGCAGCTATCGCCGTTACAAATGCTATTGGGAAGCTGATAAAAGCTGCAACTGCAACCCAACAAGAAATTGTTCAGGCTGGCCGTGGAACATCTTCAAAAAGTACATTCTACAAGAAAAATAATAGGTGGACTGAAGGTCTAATTTCAGCAGCTAAAGCCGTTGCATCCTCAACGAATACGTTAATTGAGACGGCCGATGGTGTCCTTTCTGGCCGTAACAGTCCAGAACAACTCATTGTTGCATCAAATAATGTTGCTGCCTCTACTGCTCAGCTTGTGGCAGCTAGCAGAGTTAAAGCAGGCTTTATGAGTAAGAGCCAAGAATCGCTTGAAGAAGCAAGTAAAGCTGTTGGAGCTGCCTGCAGGGCACTTGTGAGACAGGTTCAAAGTATAATTAAAGACAGGGACCAAGAAGAAGAGCAAATTGATTATGGCAAATTGGGAGCTCATGAATTCAAAGTTAGAGAAATGGAACAACAGGTTTGTTGCATATTTATTTTGTTGAAAAACATAAATATTCATGTACTAACATCTACCTTCTTAGGTCGAGATTCTTCAACTCGAGAATAGTCTAGCGGCTGCAAGGCAGAGACTTGGTGAAATGAGAAAGGTTTCATATCAGGAATAAGATTTGAGCACCTGAGAAATATTTTATTTTAAGACATAACTCTTAAATATTAATGAAAACCAACAATGACAGACCAGTTAAATCTTTTGAATGAATAACATAACATCTTTTTCGGAAGTTAAATTTCTAAAGACGATATGTCGCATTTAATCAAATAGTAATCTGTTTCTCTTTTTATTTAGATAATACTTTGACATTACCCCCCTTATTAATTTCTTAGTGCTATGCTCATATGCTTTTTCATCTGCGCCACTTAAAATTAAAATTTTCTTTCCCAAATTCCCAAATTCCTCGCTCACAATAAACTTGGGTACTTTTGTTACCTAGAAGTAGTGTAATACATAATTGTATACTTTCCAATTGGCATAAGCTGGCCCGAAGATAAGCCTTTCATCATACCTTTTAAAGAAAATCTGAAAGCCTATTTTCTTTTCAGATGTCTTCGAGAAGTGAAGGTCAATTTTTCAATACATTCCTAAGATCGACGCAGTCATCACATGGTCGTTGGGTTCGCAAAAGACCGACAGAAAAGCCTAGAAAACCAGTCAATTCATGGATTGGTTTTAGGAGTACGTCTTTTAAGTTATTAAATTTATTTGTAACTAACATAAAGAAGCATTTTATAAAAACATGTTCCCAGGAATGCCACAGAAAGAAGCATCTGTTCATCTGAAAGCATTATGGAAGAAAGACCCTTTTAAATCTAAATGGACAATCATTTCCGCGGCGTACTCAAAGATACGAGCCATTGTTTCAAAAAAACAAGCTCCTATAAATGAATTTCTGAACTTGGTTTGTCCTCGTATAGGAATTCTTTCAGTCGATGATTACCTTCCTTTGCTTAACTGGAGCAGTTCGGTCAATGAGAATGGCATAGTCATTTATGAGCAAAATGTGGTTCCTGATCTATCTCACCTACCTGAATATATCTTGGACACTAAAATGACAGACAAAGACTTAGTCTTGTTTTGTGCTGAAAGGGGTTTTATTGATCAAGATACCATCAGGAAAATTAAGCATGCCTGTCCTTTTATGGAACTTAGCGCAATTAAACCATGCTATATGACTAGACAAGCGCAGACACCAAGAATACCAACGGGACTCGGCGCTAAAAGTTATAACTCAACTCATGAACGAGGTGATCAATACTTAAATTCAGATTCTATTGTTTATGATATAACTGATAAATTAAGTGAACAATCTCGTGAGTTATCAGTTGACATAAGTCACAAAATTTTGCAAGATACCAACTTTAACCTGGAAGACTTATTTCCAAAAGAATTAACTGAACACGATATTCTAGATTTATCCTATCAAATTTTTCTGGATAATATTTGCTAGCTATCTGCAGAGTATATCTTATACAAAATATTCGACTTTATTAAAGTGGTTGCGCAAAGAATTCATACTAGCACATTCATAGTAGATCACATCCATATCCGGTAAAAATAAAATTCCCGATGCCAGTCGAAGTTTTGAAAAGTTCAAAGTCTAAATTCAAAGTTAATTCACTCTAAATCTTTACAATATATAATAATTTTGCTTATCCGTCACCACTCTACTGTAAATTATGTACACTAGCTGAGAGTCATTGATAGTAGATTAAGCTGGAAACTCTGGTGTTATGGAAACGGCTATTTCCCCGGCAAATTCTGTATTTAGAGTTCATGGCCTCAAAATACTGGACGATCTTAAATCGCAATCGTTTTAATTATTTAATTATTTTTTATTTATTTTTAACGTCCCGGGCACAAGCCTAGCACTCATAGAGTATGAGAAAACCACAGAGTTTGAAGGTATTGATGTTTTAAGTAGAACAGTCATACAATGGATAGCATTCGCTGAGGCTGATACCATTACCTAGGTAGGCGGGGACTTGCACCCCAACCTCAACCGTAAATACCCAACTGAGGGAAAAGTCTCAAAAAACCCTAGCCTATCTAAGTATGCTTTATCAAATCTTCGCCTTCTGCAGCGAAGGTAGAAGGTTCTGCTGGATTTGAACCAACCGTCATCCGTCTCAAGTGGTATAGGTGTTCAAATTACCCAATCTCTACTTGGAAGATCGGCCTTGATGACTTACCGCTAAGCCATCCGACCCGCAATCCTTCTAAAGGATGATGATTAAATTATTTACAAATTGTGAGGTTTGTGTTGAGATTGTGCTAGGGAGTTTGGCCATTTCGGGAGAGACAGGTACTATCCCAAGCCATAGAAGCTTATTGGTATTCCCCTGCAATGGTTCCCTAAAACACACCGAAAATCCATCAAGACGTCATCGTTTCTGACCTCTCTCACCCTGTCGAGCTCAAAAAATTATAGCGTAATACTACTGCATAAAATGTATATTGTTACCTCAATTTTATTTAGCATAAATATTGATTACATACATATGCATATAATTATGAATCATTCTTCACCGTCGCGTTTCTGATACTTTGAGACACGCTTCACTCACATTCCCATTTCCATTTCCATTCCCATTCGCATATATTCAAAATCTTTATATCCAAATTATCGCTCCTCTCGCAAACACTTAGCATACAGCAAAGAAATAAAAACTCTCATTATCAGTTAAAATTTTATAAATGGAGTCCCAATCCAAGCAATTTTGCTCCCGTTGCGGAAACTATCGTCCCATCGAGGATATTTCTACCAACAAACAGGGAAAACCATTCAAGCTATGCACTCGGCAATCTAACAAACGAGATCTGCTTGAATTGGATAGATAGGACAGCCTTCTCTTCTAAATCTGGACTTGGAGTCAACCCGTTAGTCTTCTTACTTTCTCATATGCTCTCTGATAAATTCTTTGACATGGCCAGACAGCATGACTACAACTATGATACACTTTTTACCTCAATTGCCTATTATATTCGGACAAACCTTGAGCTTCTCAACGAACCCATTCTTGACCATATCCCGATGTATCAAGCGATCAATCAACTCGTTGGTTTTATTCGAGATGCTGGGGGTCATAGATTTCGACAAGTAAGGAGTTCGAAATCGTACACAACTTACATATACTATTGTTGTCGAGATCGTACCTAATTCTCCAAATCAAAAGCAAAAGGGCAGCGTGATCGAAGCACAATGGAACGGTTTCCTTGTCATAGCAAACTAGTTTTACAGCCACAGCTTTCCGATCGCCGGCTGAAAGTGACTTTAGAACACGACTACGACAGAGTTTACTCGGATATCCGAATTCCACCAATTATTTTAGAATTCATCGAATCCCGGTCTCTAGGGCAGACACCTGCAAAAATTTATCGCGACCTTCAGGCCTCTAACATATCAAATGCAGACAGAATTGCCCAATGCCAAGTGTATTATAAATGGCTGCAAGCAAATATGAGCATATGGCGGCGAGATCATGATCAATTCAAATCCACGTCGATGTTTCTATCGAAGTTGAAAATTGAGTAATGGCATGAAGTCTATATATCGGGTGATATTCGTGCTTTAACTATATACATTCAATATGTCTAGGATATTCGAAGTAACCTATATGTGAGATCGCTTCAGGGGTATATCTCTGAATATTTATGTTCAGGCCTTAGGTTCTAGGCATAGTTTCGCACCAGAAATTTTTATTTCCCCGTACTTCGGCTATGCAAAGATCGGTCGATACCTGAGTATAATCAATTACTTCTAATTATTACTTGACTGACAGAATACCTAATTCTCGGATTATTTCAACAAAAAGTAAGCTCTTTCAAAACTGTAATCGTAAAATCCGCTAAAAGGTTTTGAATAGATGAATCCTTCAACTCGTCGCTCACCTCTAACCAGAGACCAAATCCTCCACGTGATCTTATACCCCACATGAAGATCTAAGTTAATTATTACTGAAAATATAATAGGTCAAAACTCTAAATGACCCAGGCATGAAGCGTAGAGAAATTGCCCAGCAGCTGAATCTGTCTATTTATTAAGTTGGCCACGCCGGTCCGACCCAAGATAATCAACCCAAAAAACGACCTGGTCCCAAAGGTCAACTATCAGAGACGCAAGTCGATGAGTTGGAGGAATTTATTTGTTCCTCTTGTAGCAGCCCCAAGGTGAACTATCTACAAATAACTGCAGATCCCTTTAAGCATTGGGGCATAAGCGAGTCTCTGATACAGAGGGCCCTCAAGAGGAGAGGATATTCATGCTGTAGAGCTGAGGCAAAGCCTCGGCTTTCTGAAAGAACATAAAAAGGCTCGGAAAGAGTGGGCTGAAGCTCACCTTGTTTGGACGATTGAAGAAAGGATGTCCATTCTCTGGACTGATGAAATTTGGGCAACTGATGGCAAGTGTTCAGGTACTTTTGTTACACGAAAGGTTGGTCTAATCATTTTCCTATTTTACTGTGTATATGGCTAATCATAGAATTAAGCCTGGTGAAAGGTATGATGAGACCTGCGTGGTGGACGCCTTCATGAAGCGACTTGGCTGGATGTTTTGGGGCAGCTTTGCCGGATTGGAAAAAGGACCAGCATTATTTTGGGAGAAAGAATGGGGACCAATTAATTCTGAGCGTTGCTGCCAGAAAATTCTCCCCCTCATCGATGGCATGGTCCGCTTAAGACCATATCTTTCTATAATGCAAGATAATGCCCCATCACATTCCTCAGACTACTCAATGGAAGAATTTCAACAGAGGAGTTTATCACCTTTAAATGGCCCCCATGCTCTCCGGATCTAAACCCAATAGAATCAGTTTGGAATAGAATGAAGTTTTTCATTCATTTCAAATATCCTGATTTAGAACATGGAGAGCAGAGGACATACGATCAGCTACGTGTGATTGTGAAGGAGGCATGGGATAGTGTGACGTCCGAAGACCTTTTGAGTCTTATTTGAACCATGCTAGAAAGATGCCGGGCTATTATGGATGCTGACGGTGGACTTACTAGATTCTAGCCATCTTGAGTTGTGTATTTTATATGGCTCCCTAATGCATACCGAAAATCCATCAAGACGTCATCGTTTCTGACCTCTCTCACCCTGTCGAGCTCAAAAAATTATAGCGTAATACTACTGCATAAAATGTATATTGTTACCTCAATTTTATTTAGCATAAATATTGATTACATAAATATGCATATAATTATGAATCATTCTTCACCCGAATTTCAAAAGATCAATAGATTTATGATTACCTTATTCTAGTAGAGGAATTAATCTAGCTTTACGGTATCTACAGTATCCTCTAAATCAGAGCAGATCACTGGTACCACCTACCCCCAAGTCGAATTTTTCCAGAGCTAGTACTGTATTAATGAAAAAACGTCCAGGATATATAAATTGAAATTCTTTTTAGAATAATAATTTTTGATTATTTAGAGATTCTATATACTAAAGCTTTTTTAGAGCATCTATTATGTCAAACGCCTGAGAGTATCCTATGTTAGTCATGTTTGCGTTCTACCGTGTTGCCTGAAGCATAATAAATGCCAAATTTTTACTCTCAGAAGAAACCTCAGTATAGATAGCTATGATATTTCGAGTTAATGAGGGAATCGGCACTTACCTGGTATGTTGGAATAAGCCACATTTTATCAACGTATACGTAGCTTGTATAGTTCGCAATGAACCTTCTCGAGCCAAATAGCGGAAGTTTTGAGACTACGGAAGTAATTTTTTTCTGAGAAAAAGGAATAAAAACGTTAGCCTTTTGGGTCGGTAGTTGAACCCGAAATTGGGTTTGCTCTGCCGCTATTGAAAGATATTAATTTGACAAATTATGTCGACGTTGAGGGGTTGCTTGTAATCGTAATCTTTGAGAAAATATAAACATATGAGTTGATGAGGACTTGATAAGCTGAATTCGAGCGCTGTAGAGACATTTATTGGAGATATAGGCTCTGCTTTTGCTAATGCCTCAAGGCGTTCCCAGCGATGGGTTGAGGGTTTTAGGTACCAGATAGTATGATATAGAATAAGTATAATTTAAGTAGCTACAAAGTGTCCTTAGATCCCTACTATAATTGTATATAGTTAAATCTTTAGATTGCGTGTAACTTGTTCTTCCTTTACAACCTATTTCTACGTACTATAAATACAACTGCTTAGTGCAAAACATGACTTCTAAACATACATCTTATCTAACTAAATACACATCTATTGCTTACATAGGTAGCCCATGTATAAAGACTGACTAATTGTATATCATAATATGAATTATGCATTATTACTTGCAAGGGTTTTGGGAACTTGGAACTTCAGGGTTGAGGCCACTTCTTCCCAATCTAATTGCCGACAAGCTTCCGATGAAGCAATTAGTTGATCAACATATGTAGGTGCTGTTACATAATCAAGAGACTCACTTTCAAGCCTAGATAATGTTCTATGCGTATTACGAATTCCTCTGCAGCTTCTAGACGCCCCCTTCTTCATCGCTCTACGCTTGTCAAATGCATTGTTTCGCGCCTTGTGATCGAGGACAATGAATATATCGTCACTTTCGAAGGTCAACCCCACCACTGGTCTCTCAATAAACCAGTCTCTATGAATCATATGGAGCTGAATATGGATTCTTCCTGGTTGTTTTAACAACCATATATCATGAGAGCATGGTATTTCCATGGACTTTTTGACTAGTCCAGTACAGGGCTTCTCGGGCCTAGATCCATCCTTCGCAAGCTTCTTGTACTCATCCCAGATGTGTAGAAGACAATAATTACACACATATTCTTTTATTTTTTTGAAGAGCGCCTTAAATGCCACATCTCCTCTTGCTTTCTGTTACTGAGTTTGTTTAATAAGAATATTTTGGCGTTGGTTTGTGTTGTGCATAGCAAAATTAGATGATATGTCATGAAATTATGCAGGGATACCTTGACAGTGACAGCATGATTTTAGTCTGATTTAAAGACAGGGCTTTACAGGCCTGTCTCATTAATCAATATTACAATTTAATATTGTAGGATGAACAAATCTTGAGTCGTCTAATGAATAGTCACTCAAGGAGCAAATGAGGTTTATATGTGGTGTGAGAATACTCTGGACACTGAATAGGCATATCTGTAGAGTAAACAGGACATGTATATAGTTAGCGATTTCTGCCTTCATTGTATAAACATACATACCTTCTATATACATTTGTTTTATATATATAAACCCAAATACAAATATATTATCAATTATCAATTATAACATCCTACTCACAAAGTCAGCATCATCGCAATACTTCTTCATTCATAATTGTAACAGTTTGCCCAGAACATGTTGAGCTTTCGAAATACAGTTTGTAAGTCACTGGCAGAAGTTTGAATATAGTCCTTTTAATAACTGTGCACCCCTTCGAGTTGGCTTGTATTCCGACCACGCGTTATATAGGTTTATAATATAGATTTACTAAAACCTAGGGATTATCTATTTAAACTTTTTTATATATTCTAATCTGACATAACAAAGTGGTATCGAAGCATCAAAGTACAAGAATATCTTACATGAAGAGATTTTTAATTTGAAATTTCCACCTACATTCATATTTATACAACTAATCAGGTCATAGAGGCAAAAGACGGAACAACTCTAAGTGCAGTTCAAGTTTTACCATATCCTAAATTTGACATATCCTACGGAAGTGATAAATATACAGGGACTGTCTAACGCGATCCGCGCCTCTTGGTACAAGAAGTTATGCAAAGAGGGCTACAAGGATTAAGCTTGCCTATCCTTGTAAAAAAAGTCAAGGATTCTTCTAGTCGACTAAAGCAAACCCAAAATATTCTTTAGAGTGATGACTAACCAATGTGAAAAGACTAATATCTACGGTTGTGAGCACATAGAGAATGTAATTTAGTATTTACATATTACTGTGGCTTGTATGTTTAGAATCAGTAGGTAGAAGATTTTTATTTTAGTTCGGTTTACATCAATAAGAACTTCTCTCTATTTAGCGTCTCATTTTCTATGCATCAAAACATAGGATTCAAAATATTTATTCCTAAAATTTACAGTGAAAGAGTTAGTGCGTGCGTGCGTGCTTCATAAATTCATGTTTAGCTATACAGTCGATAGTTTCTGTGGATGAGCACTCGTAAATAAAGCCGAAGAAGAAAAGTAATGCCATAAACTTTTCAAATCATACCTCCAGGAGTTTTTTTATACTTTAATAGTATACTTTCAGCTTGTGTACATTTTAGCTGGCCTGGAAGAGGGTGCGTAAGCGTAATGATTTAGAAGCAATTGCCTTCGTTTAAAATGCAGGGGTATTTTGAATAAGCGAAAATTCTACTACCCAAAGTTCCCAATCCATTTCTTCAACATAGCTAATTGTTTTCCCTTTGAGCAAAAAATTGTGAGCAGGAATTTTTTTCGGATAATATGTGTTGATCATTATTTGATTGAACCTGCCGAGTTCCTAATTTTTCAGCATCCGAATTGAAAAAGCCAGATGAATTTGGAGAGCGTTTGATACTGCATGAATTTTGCGAAAAAGCTGATTGTGTCTGAACCCACTCGTTCAAATCTTCAACAGTTAGGCTAACAGGGTATTTATTTCTAATTCGTTTTCTAATTTCAGAAGATTTACGCGGCTGTACTCTATAGTTTGGATATTGTTCTAGTAGATCAGCTTTTTCCTTATGAGCTCGACTTGTGTATAAATCTTTAATATGTTTAGGAGTTTTTTTCCACATTTTAGAAATTACTTTTGCTAGAGTAGGTTAGCTTAGGGATAGTCAAATGGAGAAAGACTTACACTGTTCACTGGTGTGTAGATGTCCAATTTGGTCACGAAATTTCACCATCGTTTCTTGGCGGAATATAATCCAAGCATTACGAGGCTTGCGAATATGTTGGCTACAGTATGCATGCGGATTCGATGCAAGTCTCTCCGTGTTTAGACTTCGAAGTTTAAGTTTATCGAAAGATGGTTTGATGGATGGTGAGGTGCTTGTGATAGTTTCTGAAATATGTTGTGTTGACGTGGACGTGACCGGGTCGCGTTTGAGAATAAAGACTGCCTGTTTAACTTGTAAGGCAACGTCATTGTTGTAAATTTGCCCGATACGATATGCATCAATATTTTTGAAGTAATGGACATAAACAGAAGCCCCAACATGATTACTGAAGAATGGTAAGTAGCATTCGAGTTAAGAATTTTTTTAATTAAGTACCTCCAGGTTTGAACAATACATTCAAGATTACCAAACTGATGTAAATGACTTCCACTTTTGAATCCAAACCAAAAAGTAAGTCCATTCTCATCAATCGCATCTTGCCAATTTTCCAAAAATCGTCTGACATCAAGAATAATGTAAGATGAATTCGATTGGAGGTTTTCGGTACACATGAATATAACTATCTGCAATTCAAATCTGTTAAATTATGTGATTAGTCCAATGATAGATTGGAAGGTCATAAATTATGAAGAAATAAATAATGAATCTAGCCTCGGAGTTTAGATGTATTTCTAATGAACCTATATCAGTCTGCTTGGGAGAGATTGGGGTTTTAAGTCTTACCTGAATCAGACATAAAAGTTAATATTTGTGATTCACTCCTAGTCTCAAAATCTCTTTCACTTCAAATGAATGCATTTCAAAGCTGATGGTATAATAGCGCGATACTTAAGTACTTTGTTGCGCACAAAGTATGACTCTTCGTTATTGATCCATTGCTGGAAACAATTAATCCATAACCCTAAAATGATCCATCTTTTTATAATTTTTTAGTCTATAATTTTTATATCACTGTCAATCTCAGAACAATTACACTGCTGACCTGTGAATGATTCCATTGATGCGCAATAGTCACTCCGTGCCTTGCTTTTTATAGTAATTGCTCCTCTTTGCCCCCTGCTCAAATTTGCCAATTAAATAGCCAGAAACCCCTGCAATTACCTGTGCACGACGCTCTTATATTATGTAATAATTTTCTTATATTCAATTGGAGCAGAAGCTATACTCCCCTGTCGTATTGGCATAGCAACTGCTACAGGGTCTCTTACAATTCGTTTCGGTTAAAAAAATAAGGGCCCAAAAATTAAAACGTCAGTTTTAACAGTACTAAAATACAATTCGTAAGTCCTCCATATATACCTTTATTCTATGACATTAACCCTTCGTCTACCACACGTACGATAAGTGTGTCCCGGCTGACTACATCCACTACAGTTACGAGGTACTCTGGTGGAAAACTACATGTAGCAAGGCTTGATTTGTTGTTGGCGGTAATTGTGCAGAAATAATGTCTTAAACGTTGACTGAGATTCTAGATTCATGCTGTGATGGTTGGCGTTGTGTTAAGTTTATGATATCATTCACAACAGCATTATTCGGCGTGAGATTTGTCGCTAGTCTCACTCTCCTGGTTTTTTTCGTCACCGGTTCATTGACTGATTCAAAAGTTCGTTTTCTGCTATTATTTCCACCAAGATTACCTATGCCAATTACTTGGCTCTCAGCCAAACTTCCTCCCTTTTCCCCAGATGCAATACTACTATTATTGTTTTGTGGTAGATCTAATAAATTTGCCGTTGGAGTCATATACCAATGACGATTAAAATCAGCTTAACATAATCGCTGATTTAAATCCAGTTTCTCCTTTATTAGATGATAACATGGTACATCTAAAGATTATCTAAAGTTACACGTGCATTCTGGAATAGGAATGCCGAAAGTTTGTAATCTTAATTGGTATTTTTCAAGGAAAGCAATCTGAGTCTCTACTAACTTTAGGGCATGTCGACAAACTGAGGTATTAACCTCGCGGTAAAATTGCCCCTTCATGACTCCCTTCACCTGTTGTTGATGAAGCAAGTATTGATATCTTCTGTGCTGCTGGCTGAGAGCGATTCGAATTCTCTTTACTGCGGGGAAAAATTCCCTGTAGAATTTAATATTAACATCTTTAAATAATGATGAGCATCTTCAGCCTTGCTACTAGTCAAATGGCCAAGATGAAGGTATTTGCTGACGTAGCAATTAGCAAACCTTTCCGTATACGGGAGCCATGTGTCCTCGAGATATTTGATAAATTTTTCACTACTATGTGTCACAGTTTCAGATAAAAAGGACTAAAGCTCTTAGATATTGAAAGGTAGTTAATAATCTAACCAAAATAATGGAACTAATGCACGTTGGCAGACATAGGGTAGGACGGATAGTAGGTACTTGGACTTACTAAAGAATTAGGAATTGATGCCATATTAGGTACCAACAGCTCGGGTAAAATCTTCTCCATATTCAGGACTAAAATAGTCCCTACTAACAGATTCAATTAGGTATGGCTTTGACGGCTGTATTGGCAGAGCTTTATGGTACAGGAATTCTGTTAGCTTACCTATTTTCAGGTATCAGTATAACGTCTCAAGTCTCTAAACCTGAAGATTCTGGCTCAACTATCAGTAAAGTCTCGTTTTTCGTCGTATCGACTACTGATGCTGTATTTTAAAGAATGGATATTTGGGATAAGACTAATAAACATCATTTTCTATAGATTGGGATTAAACTGTAGGTAAAATGGCAACAATCATAAATTTAATCTGAACAACTAATTCCAGTTGAAGAATTAAGTCTAGTGGCAAAAGTCAAAGTATAAATCTCTTAGTGTCAAATTTATTAATACGCGGATAACTACATAATTGTTATCCTTAACATTGCATCTAAACGTTTTCAATCATAAGTTTTATGCATTACTCACGTGCTGTACTTTTTTAATTGCGACAGGGGTAGACGAGTTGCAAACGATGACGTCATGATGGATTTTCGGTGTGCGTTAAGGAACATTATATTAACATCTACCGGGGTAGAGTGAATCTCAATCGACACTGCGGAATATAATTGGCTTAAACTCCTATAACAGGGTGGGAGTGGTGGCTAGTTACCAAAAGCCTGTGTGCCATATATCGACTCTCTAAATAACTGTACAAAGAGTGATTCGAGTGATAAAAATTGTAGGGTCTCAGCAGTGACACTGGGAAGAGATAAAATGTAATGTTTGGTAGATCAAGCTACCAAAGGACGGAACAAGTTGGACTTCGTTTAGCAATTTACGATCTATTATAAATAAAAACTAAGCCACCTATACTATACTATATGTTATAGAGGATAAGATAATTGAATACTAGGGGAAACGTCCTTTTATTTATAATTAAGACCACTATGAAGGCTGCTGATGATGTATCTTCGATTCACAAGCAGATTTTTTTGAAAAACTTACAATTCTTTCTTTGACTCTCTTGATTTCGCCTAAGTCTCAGTCAATAAATTGCCGCAAAATGAATTAATTATGAGAATCTTTACCATAGAAATATAGTTTTTCCCAAGTTCAATGATCTCCGTGGTATTAAATTTACACTGCCAAAATTGATGTCCAATTTGTTTGCCATCTTCTGCTTTGTGATTTAAGATATTGTCGCGTTCCACACCTTCACTTGTTTTTACACCGTTGTAAATTGTTTGACTTGATAAATTACCAATTGTATTCTCATTGATTATTTTCTCAAAGGAGAATTTACGGGTTTTTAGTTTTTCTGATTCTTCTATTCGACGCTCGAAATTATGAAGGTTGCTGATAACTTTTTTAACAACAAACTTGGTCGCGAGATAAATATGTTCGGAGATGAATACAACGAGAAGTAAGCGCCAACCCTTTATATTATCAGGTGTTCCTCCTGGGCCGATTGCATTTCCACTGAAGAGATAAACTAGAGCTGCTGTAGTAAAGCTGCCAAGCCAAGAAAGAAATCCAAGTGCGTTTATCCAAGGTCGAATCGAGAATGTTTGCCATGGGATAGGGCGTTGAGTCTCCATAGTAATTTTAATGGCATCACTTCGGATTTCTATCCAATTATTTATGAGAAAAGAAAAAGCAGTCAAAGGCCAAACAACAGAGAAAAGCGATAAGTAGCCTATTTAAATTAGCTTTAGCTAAAAATAATACCTTGAGGAAAATATAACCAAACTGAACTATCATTTCTCTGAAATCCGTAGTTACGTCGTATTTTTTCATTTCCGCCTCTTCTCGAACTTGGGCCAAGAATGAGAACTCGCTAGAATCATTGACTGGTTCCGTATTTGCATAATTGTATTTCATAGACCCACCTAGTTTCACATTCTTGACCTTAGAAAATAATTTTCGTCTGATGTAGGGAAAGATAACCTCAAGTCCAAAGTTTAAAATTTGAGCAGTAACTGTGAAGTAAATGACTTGACTTTTCAGACGGTCTGGATTTATTTGAAATACATTTTCTTGAGAAAAATTCTGATTATTTGTATATGAAGAATATTTAAAAATCAGGTTAAAGATATTCAGATGTGGTACTAAGACTTGTCCAAAAGGAACATAAACAAATGCTGTGAGAAATATGGGGAGATATGAGGAAATAAAATTCAGCACAAATATTTTTTGCACAATTGAGGTTTCATAAGCTTCAAAATGTTAGTGATTACTAGACCTATACATATTTGTTAACTCACAACTTCGAGTTTCGTAATTCTCGAAATCAGTTAACTTCAATGCAGATTTTTTGAGAAGAGCAGATACGACGGGCATCATTGTTGATAGGATGATCGTTGGTAGTAAGACCTAACTGGTTGTAAGCTCTTTATTCAAGTTCAATAGACTATAAGCATAGGATTCATACCATGTATCTTTTAAAATGACCGCTATATACTTCTGTAATGAATATCTCAATCGCAAAACAGGTCGCAATCAAGCCCCCAAGGGTAATTGTAGCAGTAATTACAAATGGTATTAGTAGAATTTGTCTCAGAAGTCGCTTCAGAGGTGAAAGTTTTCGAACTCTCTTACCAGTCAGCGAATCGTTAAGACTATACATATTTTCTAATTCTGGATAACGGTAACTAATTGTGGAATCATCATTGCTCTTCCACTGGGAAGCAAGGTGTTTTTCTTGTTTCTTCCAGAATTCGACAAAAACAATACACCAAAGGGTATTTAATCCAGCAAATATTGGAGAATAATGGCCAAGGAAAACCCAAGCAAGTAATCCAATACTAGCAGGGAAAGTAAGAAACATAAAATATGACTGTAAGAAGGCGAAATAGAGAGCTATTCTCTCTCCAAAATGGTCTTTAATTTCGGTTAGGGTCTTAGCATCCAAAATATATTTGGAGTTTAATTTTCTGACCAATTCCTTGTTGAATTCATTATTATGTAAAGGAAAAATAGAGTCGACATTTTTCCAGTCACCAATATTTGGTGTTATTCCAATCCCTCCATCCGCTTTGGAGCTGGTGATAAGCAAATATAAAGTTCGTAAACGTTCAGCTTCTGATATTGGCACCTCTTGGAGATTTTTTTTTATACTTTGTAGGGATATTTCATTCTGGACGTCATATAACCATACTGATAATCTCGATCGAAATACCCGCTTCTCCAAATTTTGTAGAGAGGCTAATCTGACGAAAATTAAGATAAACCCAGGTCCCCCATAACGAACTTCAGTCATCAATCCCCCATCTAGAAGGGCATCTATTAAATTCGTAAACTCTAATTCAGCCTGATACTTTGCTATGTCAAAAATTTAGTACAATTTTGGAATGTGGAACTTAGAAGCAAACTTGAATTCGCAACGTTGTAACGAATTACATAATCAATACTAAATTTTAATGTTAGAATCTGTCAAAAAACAATTTCGTAGGGGGTTTCACTCAAAGTTAGGACTAGAAACATTGTATGAGATTAAGTCAGACGATGCCATTTTTTTGGCGTCAACATTAAATATCCATTTGTGTATCAATAAGTTGAAGTGTTGTTTGATCTTAATCGATGACAATATAATCTGGCCGAGCTAATGCCGGTAATCATTATTTTGTAACCCTAGATCAAATAAGTCCAAGTACCTACTATCCGTCCTAATCTATGTTGGCCAACGTGCATTAGTTCCATTATTTTGGTTAGGTTTGTATTAGAACGCCCAACCAATAGGGATACTCATAAGCATGCTATTTAAAATTCAGTGGGTAATTTTATAAAATATCTAATTCACTAACGCTTTACCTGACTGTGAGTATACACGTGACTTCCCAATTTGAACTCTAAAATTTAAAATGAATCTCGTTCTGACCTCTCATCGGCCAGCGCTTTACCCAATTGGGAATCATTGCATGTTACTCTTCTACTTGATTCTGAACCGGCTCTAGGAGCGTTTCATTCACTAGTACTTAGATGTACTATTTAATGTTTGAAAGTTAAGTCGAGGTACCACGAGTCCGATCAGCCACCTGCCGACCACTTTCGCTTAAATTGTGCACCTAAGCTAATTTGTAAGTGATCATCCAACCAATGGAAGCTAACTTGTATGATAAATATAATTTTATAGGTGTTGCTTTAAAAATTTCTTTCACCCAAGCCTAATTACGTGGTCCACTAATTGAAAAAGTCAGCCCCACCTACCACCTACCGACCAGGACTAAGCTTCATTGAGAATAAGAGTCTAGATTAAAGAACTTATGACTTGGTATCACTTACAATTACACACTTTCATCAATCATTAACACACATAATGATAAAAGAATGATTGATTCAATGGATATATCCCAAGAATCTCAAGCTCTTCCAACGGAATCGAGCCACCAACAAACCCCTATTCCCCCTATCCTCCTACCCTTATCAGCTCACCTCCACCACCGTTAAACCTAGATATGCCTACAAAGACAATAGACGGCAGACAGATTCTCAAGCCTGTCGCCCCTTCAAAGCGTCCGTTACCGGAAAAACCTCAGAGTAAAAGCAGGAATAACTCCGATATTGCAAATGCGTTCCTCCCACAGGAACTTACCGATATAATCGCGACTCGGCAACGTTGTGAACGCGCTTGGCACGCATGTCTCCTTATCTGTATAACTATGATTAGCAGCATAGATAGTACACTTGTAAATTTTACAGAAGAATTAGAAATTGAAGAAGTTATGGCATTCAAGGCGTATCTCCGACAGACAATAGCTAACTTTGCGGCGGCGCACTCCTCTCACTCTCCGCCACATATTCCATCATACACCCGACCAAATAAAGGCACTGGGAATACATCTGGGAAAGCTAAAAGTACAAAGAAACTAGCGGTCACAACACCCCGCATTGTCATATCTTCAGCTCCAAATAGAAAACCTATACAAGAAGTAGTGCTACCAAGCATTTCCAAGACAAGTGAAAAATCCTGGGTCACAGTAGCACGTAACGGCCAGAAGAAAGCAAGAGTGTCAGTAAGCAATAGAACGCAAGATGCTCCTAAGGCCAAAACTTTGCAGCGCCAGTTACCTAAAGACAATCTTGCAACGTCAGGTTCAGACCAGGGACTTTTTGTTCGCCTTCCACAAGACCATGAATGGCGGAAACTATCTCCCGCTAGAATACGTGAGGTAGTGGTTAAAAAACTCTCAATCTCACCCTCCCTTATCGGTAAAATCAAGCCCGTTCATTCAGGGTTTGCTCTAAGCCCTTGTAGTATAGAAGCGCGCGAGGCAATACTAAAGGCAGGTAATGGTCTATTTTTATCAGGAGCAAAACTGGAATCCGCTACCAACTGGGTGCCAGTAATTATCCCAACCGTACCATCATCTATTCGTAAGGAACATGGAGAAATAGAAGTAAATAGCTCTATGCTTGCTGATGAGGTGGAACGAGTCTGCTCCGTGCGACCTAACAATTTAAAACTATACGGTCGAAACAAAACCGAAGCACCACATCGCACTTGGATGGCATTCTTTTCCAAAGCCCCTCGTGCTGGGTTTAGAGTTTTTGACGAATCCGGGATTGCAAGACCCTTCAAAAAGCAAAAACCTCTTGATTTTTGCAAAAGATGTAACGGCCATCACCCTAGGAAAAATTGCTTTAGAGCACCATCCTGCGGAAACTTTGGCTCTAAAAATCATTCTGAAGACATTTGTATGGCTGCCACCAAATGTAGAAATTGTGGGGGACCACATCGCTCGGACAGCCGTAGATGCCTTGCTCGCCCAACTCGTCTAGGTGCACCGACGAAAGAACAGATGAAAACGTACCGTCAGGCAGGTGAAAGAGAATTCCAAGTTGTTCTCAAAGCAAGAGCTGCTGAAGAAAATGCCGCTGCAAATAAAAATGCAAATATCGATATAACAAGCAGTCAGTGCTCAGAAATAACCACTGATTTTGAAAACACCCGAGCATCTCCTTTCGCTCAATCGACAGGCGATGCATCACATTTATGAACGGCAACCCACAGGGTTGTTATCCTCTCCAGGACGTGCTCAACTTTTTGTCTATTTACGTCAGAAGAGGGAGAACTACGCAAGATATTGCATTATCTCGTGCATGTGACCTGAGAATAGATGTCTTGCTTATAAAGGAACCATGGTGGTCTAATCGTACGAAAACGCACCCGTTCTTTGATCTTTATCTTCCGTATGGAGGAGAAAATATACGGCCGCGGACAGCAACATATATTAGGAAAGATCCTAAAAGGATTAGCTCTATCCAAAAACACCCTGTCTCTCCTACCGGCGATTACTGTTGGGTGGAGGTAAATGAGATAATGTTTTTAAATGTATATAAAGCACCGCATGACCCAAGTGCTGTGCAACCACTTCTAGATTGGACGCCGACTGGCAAAACTGTTGCTATTGGTGACTTCAAATCAGTGTATTGGGCCTGGCAACCTGTTGCTAGTAGGTTTTATGGACAAGGAGAAGAGATACAAAGATGGGCTGAGAATTATAATCTGACTTGTCTCATTGTAGATGAACCTACGCATCGCGCAGGAAATACGCTAGATCTAGTATGGACGAACATCTCTGAGGAAATGGCTTGGGTTGGCATAGAAGAGTGTGTGACGAGCGACCACCTTCCGATATGTGGCTTTGTGCCAAATACTATAGGAATAATCAAAGATGTACCCTCTCATGGAAAAACTCGAGTCTCGAAGGCAAAGCTACCACAATTTGCTCAATTAGCATCACAATGGCTGCCTCCGCTCAAGCCCTTAAACACTTCTGAAGAGACGGGAAATTTCGCTCAAGAGATATTGTGGGCTTTAGAAAATGCCTTAAAAGCAGTTGGCAAGCGTCCTAATCGACAGAGTGCGAGAAGCGCACCTTGGTGGACTCCTGAGTGCAAATCAGCTCATCTGGACTACCGATAGGCGGTGGATGACTTTGAACGGGTTGAGCGAGCAAAAATTTTTAGAGAAACGGTATCCTTGGCAAAAAGAGAACACTGGAGAAGTAAGCTGGAGGAAATGAAATCATCTCGTAATGTATTTAGACTCATGAGATGGGCGGCCCCCCGACAAGCCAATATCACCCCTCCCCTTCGACATGAAGGACTTTTCATATCAGACCAGGAAGAACGGGCGGTTATTCTATGTAGCTGTCTTCTAGAACGATACTCAGCATCCGATGACCTACCTCCTAGTCCACCATCAGTAGACGAGCGCATTCCATGGTCTTATGATTTAGCAGAGTCTGAGGTGCGGGCTTGCACGATTGGCAGCGGTAACACTAGCCCAGGAGCGGATGGAATTAGTGTTGAGATACTTGTAGCTTGTTGGAATAACATAGAACCTCATGTTACACAACTTTTTCGGGCGTGTCTTCGTCTTGGATATCATCCTGCCTGCTTTAAGCTAGCGGTGTCCTTTTTCTTTCAAAACCTAGGCGTGACCTTTCGTCAGTGAAAGGATGGAGTCCAATTTTTTTGCCGTCGTGTCTGGGAAAAGGTTTGGAGAGACTACTTGCTAAGAGAATGTCTCATCTAGCTATTGCATGGAATATTGTTGGTCAACAACAATTTGGGGCACTACCTAAACATTCGATGACGGATCTTGTCTCATGTGTGGTGCATGATATTGAAGAGTCTAAGACACAAGGCTGGGCTTTAACATTTGTTACGCTTGATGTAAGAGGAGCTTTTGACGCGGTTTTGCACAATAGGCTAATATGGAGGATGGAATCGCAAGGATGGCCAAAATCAATATTGAAGTGGACTTCGTAATTTCTCCAAAATCGCAGAGTCCAAGTCCGTTTCCAAGGGGGTGTGACAACTCCGAAGGAACTTATGTGTGGAGTTCCCCAGGGATCACCTATCTCTCCTTTATTATTTCTGCTGTATATGCCGGAACCGATGAGAAGTGGATAAACAATTTCACGATTCAGCTATGCTGATGATATCGGAATCCTAGGCTTTGGCCGCACCATTTCAGAATCAGCAGCTGTAACGCAAAAGGAAATCGATAGCCTGTCCAACTGGGCTCAAGAAAATGCGGTCCTTTTCGATTCTGAAACGTCGGAAGTAATTCAGTTTCCAGGGCGTAAGAAAGAAAATCTTGTCGAAGTTTAGGTGAATGGGGTCATGTTGAAACTGACTAAGCAAATTCGCTGGCTAGGAGTATATCTCGACCCTCAACTCTCATTTAAACATCATGTTTCAACTTGGTGTGGAAAGGCATTAAAGTTGGCTCAGCACATGCGACGGCTCAATACCGTCAAAAGAGGAGCCAGTCCCAAATCTCTAATAACAGCTGTAGAATCATGTGTGATTCCTGTAGCAACTTACGGAACCGAAGTGTGGTGGCCAGGTTTAACTCGACCGGCTGCAACGGGGACTATTAGATCCCCGACATCATTTCACTGCGAATTAATAGATAAGGTTCTTCACATGGCTTTGAGAGCTGCACTACCGGTATGGAGAACTACACTAAATTTTGTCCTACACAGGGAAGGAGGAATCCCTCCAGCGCGTATACTATTAGAAGGGTATCGTTTACGTTTTGCTGCTAGGCTTCACTCTCTCGATGATAATCATCCACTTGGAAATAGAGCTAGTATTTGTCCTAATGTTGGCACAAGAAAATATAAATCGAAACCTAGGCTAACAAAGAGACCGGAAAGACAAATGACTCGGGTTTAGCGTGCTTTTAAACAGCTGCCTCAAGCTGAAGCAGCAGAATCGTTATCAGCCCCTGTATACACTATAACGCTTGGCTCAAAAGTGGACGGGGTACATTATCATGAAAGTTGGTTAAATTCAATCGCACCTACTGATATTTGTGCATATTCAGATGGATCGTTAGAAGGTCCCGGTCGGTCCTCATAGGGGTTTGTTCTACAGCGTGGAAGAGTGACCATACAGAAAGGACATGGGGTGCTTCACGGTGGAGATGTGTACGATGCGGAGATCTTTGGTGCAACCATCGCGCTTCGTGCTGCCATATCAGTGAGAAATAATGATGAGAAGATTTTTGTTTCTTGATAATCAAGCTACAGTTTTGGCCTTACAGACAGGAAAATCAGCCTCAAGTATTCGGTTGACTAGGCTTTTCTATAACCTAGCAAAGAATATGAGAGCAGAATTTAGATGGGTGCCAGGACACTCAAAAATTAGCGGAAATGAAGACGCAGACGCGGAAGCATGCGCCGCGCTACGATATTTGCCTGACAGACAAACTCAGCCGAATCTTACTACCTTAGCTTATCTACGTCGTCTGATGCAGCAGCGCCGTCAAGAATTGGTAGAAAAGTGGTGGTCCGATGTTTGTCCGATTCGATATCAGGATCTGGACCTAAAAATGCGACGTAAATAACCACCCGAGCTAGCTTTAACAAGGCAGCTACTACATAAACTACTAGCTGCTAGAACAGGACATAGTGACTCCGCAGCGTATCATCGTCGGTTAAATCATTTAGACGCTAACCTTGAATGCGTCTGTGGACAGGAGAATACTCCTACCCACTTTATTCGTTGTCTGTCAGGATTCCTTCTTCTATAAAAAACCATATCTTGATTCCGATAGCTAATTATCTAATTACAAGGACCTCGTAATGTTAAGTCCGAGTTATTTGACAAGGCAACGTAGGGACCTAGGATCTTATTAGCGAACCCAGACCCCTGCCCTGTCTATGAGATATCTTCAAACCGGAACATTATCTCAGAATATCGTTTTAATTACTGTCTTCCTTATTGTTTGCTTGTTGTTCTAATTAATGGTTTAATTGCTTATGTCCCCCATAACAGATTTGGCAGGTTTATGCATATGAAGTAATATTGATTAATCTCTCTACCTCTTTGTCTTTACTTCGGGTTGAAACCAAAAGTGTATATAGAGGAGCAGAGTCTCATCGTAGATGGAGTTCTTCACGCTTTGTCTTCTGTCAATAAGTAGACCTTAAGTACCTTTTGAATCCATACGACCTTTAGCAAATACCTTTAGTCCCTTCTGTCCAACCTTTTGTTTACCCTTCAGACCCCTATCAGATCTTCCATAGAAACCTTTAGACATTCATCTCAACCATCATAAGACTTCTAAAAAACGACAGGAACCCCAAAGACCTCTCCCCCTGACATTGTCGAAGATACGCAAACCAAAAACGCAAACTTCGTAAGGGCATGACCATGGAGAACTTCAGGAGACAATCTTAATGGGCATAATTTCTTCAAGAAATTCGTAGAATTTGCGAAGATTACAGGTTGCTTTGGCGAATTCACATCTAACTCATCTTCTGCTGGACGCGAGGAGAGTATACAATAGGCTGTCATCACTAGAGATGAGGGATTAGATTTTGGTGTGAGAAATACTGGGTTAATCATGAACTTGTTTCCTTCCTTTGTTTTTCTTATCTCTTTCATTTTATTTATTTTTCCTTTGTTTCTTTCAATCTCATATTTTCATACATTTCTTCATTTTATATAAATAACGGGCGTGAGCGAGTAGGGCATGCCTGAGGCCATGATTCCAACCGGCTCCGCCGGTCCTGAACCCAAAGTGGACATAGGGCTTGTGCCTAAGACCTTAAATAGAATAAATAAATAAATAAATACTGACCCTCATTTTTCTCCGTTGACCATCTATTATTGCCTAATTAGGCAATTTTTAACCACCCTGCCGATTGACACCCAATTTTCTTCACTACCTCCTATATTCCTCTTATTGACTCCCCAATCCCTAGTCAAAGCTTGATCATATGGTCGTCCGCTCGATTACAAATATTTAAATCTACACGGATATTAATTGAAAAAGTCAACCGGTAAACTTGGGACATAACTATGATCATTACAGATATACCTTTCTAGACTTTTACTATAACTTCTTAAACCCATCATATATAGCCTACTCTCTATACGAGTATCGAGATCCGAATCGCAGACAACATGTTCNTGACCATCCTTGTAAAAGACCCGTCATTTCTCCTGAAATGGCTTGGTGCGAGTCAACCTATGGATTCCCCAAGTCAACTCTGGCAAGCCCGAATATTGGAGGCACGCACCAGCATAATCCATGAGCAACCAACAAAGCAGCCCCCATAGCGCTGCTTCAACCCTGCAAATCAGGATACTGCCTTGGTAAAAATATTTTTCTAAATCTGGCCTACGATAAATAGCTGCCTAGAATATTGGGTTTTAAAACTACAGGAAAGTGATCAACTCAAATTGATCGCGCTTTAAATACAGACGCTGGACTAAATTATACCCGTGTTGACAAACAAGACTTGAAATAGTTATAGGCAGTAACGTTTTAAAAATAATAGTATCGCCACCGAACAAAGACCTTAATTAGTACTGTTTTGCCCATAATTATTGCTAAAAATATTCTGCTAATACATTGAATTTGCACAAAAAAACGTTAAGTACAGCAGTGTAATTTAACAGGGTATCGAATACTCAGCCTACTTGACCGCCTACGCTTTTAGGAAATATAGAAATAATTACCAGGCCATGGGGTCAGCAGAGCTGAAATAGCCGGTTTCAGACGCATATAACAATTTTCTTCAATACCTATTGTTTTCATAACTCATTTTCTCTTTTTAGCCCCTCCTCTGCTCTCTTAGAGCAATGGCGGACGATGTCGACATGTACGGCGACATATCCCCTATTCCCGTGACACCTGCGCGTTCGTCACGGTCTGACCCTTTCTCAACATCACCAAGCTGTAGACCACGCAAAAAGAAAAATATTG
>QVIK01000623.1:20578-31033 GCA_003957845.1 Oidium heveae | reverse complement strand
CATTTGGTGGAGACAGGCAGTCGTCGTCAATCATAACAGTGTCTGTCTTTGTAGTTGGGGATACAATATTGATATCTTCATTTCGGGCACTATCTAGAATAATTTTTTCAGTCATGTGGACAGCGTTTAGCGACCTTTCAATAGCAGCAGCAGCCTTGCGCTGGGCTTCAATGGTAAGAGTTGGTGGACGAGCTTTAAGTGCTGAGGACTTGCTTGCCTTGCGNGACAGCGTTTAGCGACCTTTCAATAGCAGCAGCCTTGCGCTGGGCTTCAATGGTAAGAGTTGGTGGACGAGCTTTAAGTGCTGAGGACTTGCTTGCCTTGCACGTCACGGAGGCCGTTTTTGAGACGCGATTTGTAGGGTCGGGGGGGTCGGGGGGTAAACGTTTGGTGATGTGTGGTGCCATCGGATTTTGATACTGGAATACGTTGTGTTTTTTGGACGGGGGCGTAAGAAGTAACCATAATGCACCCTGGAAGTCTTTACTCTCACGTGATTTTTTGCATTACCTTGCCTCACACCCTGGCCAATTTTACACACCCATGCTTAATTTAGAAATCATAATTTAGCCCTAGCTTTAACAATATCTTATTGAGCGCCATTCGGGAGCGCCCAGCCTTTTTGATAACCAGCGCCCACCCCCCTGTAGTTCTCTTATTAAAACTGGCGGCTGATATATTTGCCCCCCATGCACCCTATGTGCGCCCCCCTATGGCCTGGTAGTTACCTCTGTATTTCCTAAAAGCGCAAGCGGTCAAGCTGGCTGAGTATTCGACTCCCTGTCAAATTACACTGCTGTATTTAGCGGCCATTTGTGCAACTTCAATGTTGTTAACCTATGCAAATCATATGATCTCGCTTAGCTATAAATCATAGTTAAATATCCCATAAAATTAGATAGTGATAGAGAGAAGAGTAGTTAGAATCTAGCAACAATCAACTCCACGAACCTTTACTTTTCTAATGTATTATCAGAATATTTATTAGCAATAATTATGGGTAAACCAGTATTAATTAAGGTCTTTCTTTGGTCGGTAGCAATCTTATTGTTTTCATAAATGTTACTACTCACAACTATGTCAAATCTTATTTACAAACACGAGTATAATTTAGGCCCAACGTCTGTACTTCAAGCGAAATCAGTATGAGTTGATCACTTTCCTTTGGTTTAAACACCTAATATATTAGGCAGCTATTTATTGTAGGCCAGATTTAGAAAATTATTTTTACCATGGCAGTATCCTCATTTGCAGGGCTTAAGCTGGGCCATGGGGGGCGCACATAGGGTACATGGGGGGCAAATATATCATCCGCCTTAAAACTTCGTCACACCACCAATTCTTTTAGCGGCATCATTACCGCATTGCGACCACCATCAACCTGCTACAAACTCCTAAACGTCACTTCCTCACGCGTGAGGTTAAATACTCCGGAAAATGAATGTACATAATTTTATGCTCATAATGCGCCCCATTTTTACAACGCACGTTTTTGAGCGGTATACATGTTGTTAGTTGACATATTTCGGACTAGACTATTACTAACATGTTGGCTCAATTTGATGATTTTAAGGCAGAAAGTATCTAAAGAAGAGGTATTTGGAAAACTCCATTTTGGACACTGTGTTGATAGATGAACATAAATTTTAAATTTTTTTAAAAAAAATCCACAGAGTACTCCTTTCTAGACACATGGAGAATAGCACATTATGGAAGATGGAGTTGTGGCAGTATGTGAATGATATTATACAAGTTGGTTAAGCGTCGGATGGATTGGAATGACAATAAAAATAGGGCTTATTATGTGCACAAAATTATGCATATTTATTTTCCGGTGTATTTAACCTCGCGCGTCAAATCTCATAAATTAATAGTCGGGCTGGTAATAAGTTACCACAAATCATTAGAATTACTAGGATCAATGGGATCACTATAGACTCATTGAAAATGTATATAATGTAGCAACTCCGCTTAAATCTAGAGCATAAAAAAATATAAGTAGTTATTGAGACGTTGTTTACGCGTACAAAATCCGTCAAAATTTGTCCTTTAACATATATTTTTCTATCTCATTATTTCTCCGCGGGGTTTGGCCCGGAGATTCTAAACTTATTAAAAAAATATTTATAAATGAATGATCAATGTAATTCGTACTCCAGCCCTACCTTTCGACTGAATCTTTTTACAGTCTCGAAAATTCTCACACTACTCCCAATCCATCACTTAATATGTCCGATACTCACCATCCAGATATTGACACAAGCCAGGAAATCCATTATCGTTCTTATCATCGGATGATTTAAAAGAAATTTTATTGATATTGAGGGAAAAGCGTTCACCAAATTCATCAGATCCCGCTCCACCAGCAGTTTCATTTACCAGTGCCCCTATTAATGGGATGCTGCCCTGCCCAAATGGACTAGTTAACCAGAAGATCTCGACTTCTACTTGGAGAGATTAGAGACAAGGGTACAGATGGTGTGGAGCCATACTTTCTCCCTGCTCAAATATGTATGGATATGATCGATACCCTCCCCAATAATAGAAAATGCAGAGTAGAGGGTTGGTTCAAGGAGAGGAAGGCAACTGGAAGATTTATTGGCGTGAACTTCTAACGTGTTTTCGTATCAAGTTCCAAGATAATCAAACTAAACAAGCAGCTTTGGAAACCCTTGAACGAATGGAGCAAGGTCAACACCAGTATTTCATGGATTACCTAAGAGAATTTGAGTTCAAAGTAGCACATAGCGGAGGAATAGCGACACACACGTTGCGTCACCAAACAATGCTACTCAAGGGTTCCTTAAATCGTCATCTTAGGCGTTCGCTCTTAGGACTGAAATTATCTCGGCCAGAGAATTATAGTGCTTAGGTATCCGAGGTGAAGGAGATCGCCGTAGAGCTGGAGAGTTTCGATGACTATAGACCCAAAGGGTCAACGCAGACTACCACCAAACTCGGCTCTATTAAAAGAGGAATTGTGCGGGCACCCTATAAGGGGGCCCGAGGTAGATGCGGATGGTGACATCATCATGAGAGGTACCAACTCTGGTCTTCTGGCAGCTATTTCTAAATTAATTAAGAATAATAATAGTAGCATCAGCAGTGTTGGATCAAGTAGTTACAAGGATAAGGACCAAAGGAATCTTAAGTTGAAGCTCCGTGCAAAATGGCGTTCAAGGAGGATTTTAAACGCCTACGCGAGAGAGGGGTTTATATAAAATGCGAATTTAAAGGACGTCTTACCAAAGACTGCCGCAAGTTTCGACCGGCACAGCGACCTAATTCGGGACTATATATAGGTGTGGATATAGACAGTGATTATGAGGAGATTAAAAATTGCGAACCCGAAAACGACAAACCCTGACCAAACTCGCACCCAGGGGAGTAAATATAGCTTTATCGGTTAAAGAGTTTGTCTCGCAGGAAATATTAAAAAATATGCATAATATGCCATTTTTGATAGATTTTTCAATAAATAATTCTTTCTACACAAAATTACTAATTGATACAGGCTACCTCTATTATTCTGTAATTGATAAAAACCTTGTGCGCAATTATAACCTAGAAGTTCAAAAAATAACAGAACGATCTTTACGACTTGTAGGTGGAAAGCATTCAATTAAAATCTCCAAAATAGCGTGCGTAGACTACTAAATCAAACATAATTGCCTACAAGAATGATAAGACAAATGAATACGATGAATATGGCCTCCAAGGCATTGAACTATTCGAGTATTGGAGAGCTGACTTAGAAAATTTTGACGCCGCCGCGTACAAAAAGACAACTGAAGGCACAAAAATTCTCCGAGACTATTTACATGCAAATGGCGTGTATATCCCGAAAAAATAGAAAGTCAATCGCAGACAATCTAATAGCAAGCTCTAAAACCTGGACCCCTTGACCTATTGAATTACACAACCCTCAAAATAACCAACTAACCTATCATACGTTCACGAAACCTCCAGTAGACACAAGTACACAAGCAGCAAATAATACCTTACCAGAAGACAGTAGTGATAAATTACCTATGAAACATGAATCCCCACCAAATGATAACAGCCAACCGAAATAGACAATCGCAAGAGTCACAAGTGGAAATTTAATAAGTCTCTCGAAAATCTATTCCAATGACCAAAAATATAGTGGAGATGGTGATAGTTTTGATTACAAATATGGAATATTCATTGATTTGTGTGAAAAGACTGAAATCTATCCTAACGACTGTTTTAAAGCTTTTTCTACTATGCTTAAGGAAGCAGCTTTGAAAAATAACTATACATCGATTAAAACCAACCGCTCTATTACCACTATTGATGAAATTTGTGAAAATATTCGACAAACTTTTGAAGGGGACGAATATAAAAGAAGTATGTTGACCAAATGGAATAACACAACCCTTAGTACCACTATTGAAGAAAATCCTAGTAAAAGTATCGAGATATGCCTGCAGCTACTAGTAGATGATCTAAGAACTACTCAAATGGCGCTTCAGAAAACCTTTCGTGATGATATGTCTTTTCAGAACAAGTTAATGACCGCTTGTCAAGCTCATCCAGCATGTTCTATAGCATGTTCTATTCCTGCAAATTCTTCAGTGGCGCTTATTAACAATCTTCGCTCTGGCATAAGCATATATCTTGCCGTTCAAAAACATAAAAATAAACTCTCGTTTAATAACTCTTCCGAAAATTTAATTAATTGTCCTGATAAAAACGAGCAATATTTTATTGACTGACAATATTACTCAAACCGCGAAAATCGTAATTTCCAACCTAGTAGCAAGAAAAACCATTCGGGAAAAACTGAATCTATCAAAAGGTGTTTTATTTGTCGTAAAAGTAGCTGTTGGTCAACGAGACACTCAACCGAGGAAAGAGCAAAAGCTAAAGAAAGATATAATCAAAAGTTCAAAAGATTTGCTGACCGTCAGTACGATCAATATTTGGTTGAGTTTGAAGGAAATAGTGATAGTGATAATGAGTACGATGACACTGAAATTGAAATGCTTATAACAGATATAGAAAAAATTGAAACCAGTGACTCGGAAACCTTCATCATTGAAGTAGGAACTATTGTTAGTAAAGAGGCTTTGACAATTGTAAGAAAACTAACCAATAGGTCTACAGTTCATGCTTTGCTTAAAGATAATGATAATGTTGAAGTAGAAAATCACACTCTAGCGCCGATATTAGCTACCTCTTTTATAGCCACAGATCGATATGGACCTTCGAAATTCCATGGTATAATGATCGACACTGGACCCGCCGTGAAATCAACGGCTGGGTATAATCAGTACCAAGCGTACTGTCAAATATTTTCAAACACCCCTATTAATTTAGCTGACAAAGGAGTTGCAAATGCCACGTTGGAATTGGATCTACTACTTCAATAGGTAGTATAAGAATACCGACACCTATAGGAGAATGTGAGTTCCACATTTTAAACACAAATACACCATTTTTATTAAGTCTTGGCGACATGGATAGTAAGAAAATTATATTGGACATCTTAAGAAATGTCTTGGTTTTCAATGACGATAATTGTATATCTATTGTGCGAAAATTTGGACATCCATTCTTAATGTGGGGTGCAATGATAACATCTCATTGTGATTTAACGGAAAATGAATTGCGATTTCTACATCGTAGGTTCGGACATCCATCGGCGATCAAACTAGTAAGTCTACTTGAAATAGCAGGCCATGATGATCAAAGTCACCGTCGCTTGCTTGAGACAATTGGTAAGAACTGCACAAAATGTCAAAAACACGCCGGTCACAAATGAGATTCAAGTTTACATTATGAGACGATGTCGATTTCAATCATTCTAACTTTATAGATGTCATGTATATCGATGGATCGCCAGTTCTGCATGTTGTTGATGAAGCAACGCGTTTTCAAGCCGCCAAATAGCTTAAAAACATGTCGTCTCAGCATATTTGGGAATCATTACGAATGAGCTGGATAGATGCCTATCTTGGTCCTCCTGATCTAATCAACTATGATGTAGGGACTAACTTTACTTCACATGAATTTCAACAAAATGCTCGTTCTCTAGCTATCATTACAAAAATAGTACCTGTCGAATCTGCCAATAGCATGGGTATTGTCGAAATATACAATAAGCCCCTTCGCAGAGCGTACGAAATTATCAAGGAAGAATTAGGTGATAATAATTCTCGGGAACATAAGGCATTCGTCCTTCAAATGGCCACGAAAGCTATAAACGACACAGCGGGCTACGATGGTATCGTTCCAACTCTCCTGGTATTTGGAGCATTTCCAAGGATATCTGAAATGGATCTTCCTACTCCGTCTATCTCTAAAAGGGCAGCAGCCATTAAAAAAGCCATATTAGAAGTCTCAAAACTACGCGCCAATAGGCAAGTCACGGATGCACTTCGGACTAGAAATGGCCCCATCACAAATGATATTCCTATCGGATCTGATGTTCTAGTTTGGAGAGTTCATGAAAATAGTTGGAATGGCCCATACAAGATCTTGGCAGTAAACGGAGAAACTGGAACAGTACAGATGCCTCATGGACCAGTAAATTTTCGATTAGTTAATATTAAGCAATATAACCACCCTATTGACACAGAAACAGAAAGTCAACATATTATCGCTCTAAAAAATTCAGATGTTCCGCGCCGACGTCCGCCAACAAGAAATGCCGGTCTTCTAGCTCGATACCGAGATGATATATATATATATATATATATTAATGAAAGATTTTCTCCCAATTTTACAGACTCTCGGCGTAAGGAGTTGGATGGATTACTGGAAAGTGGCGTTTTTGGTTACATTAATTTAAATAATATTCCAACTGGGGCACGAATTTTCTATGGTCGTTTCATTGATCAGGTAAAGCACGCTGGTACTGCTAATGCCTTCGAAAAATTACGACTAGTTGTACAAGCTTATGATGATGATGATAAAAAGAGTGTGCTAACACAGTCACCTACTATTTAAAGGGCTAGTCAGCGACTGCTTATTTGTTTAGCAATATATAATAATTTTAAAATTTTTACACGGGATATCTCTCAAGCTTACACGCAATCGAAAAGCAACCTTGTACGAGATTTTTATGTTCGCCCACCAACAGAACTCTGCCTTCCTAATGATATATTTTTAAAAGTTTTAATACCCCTATATGGTGTGCCAGAAGCGGGCACTCATTGGTACCACACATATCATGATCATCATGTCAAAAATTTAGACTTACAACAATCACAATACGATCCATGTTTATTATTTAATCCTAATGCCATAGTCGGTTTACAAACCGATGATACACTCATTGCCTGCAACAATAGTTTCATACATAAAGAAAATGAGGAACTCTTAAAAGCCAAATTTTCAGCAAAGCCACTTCAAAAACTGACTAAAGGAAGTCCAATAATGTTCAACGGAGCCCAAATTACAGAAACTGAACAAGATATTTACGTGTCACAAATTGACCAAGTGAAGAAGTTGAATTTATTAGAGAATGAAGATAAAAATGAATACGTCTCCCAAAGAGCCCGTGGAGCGTACATCTCTTCAGTATGCTAACCTCAGGTAGCCTTTGGACTATCGTCCGCAGCTCAAGTTATAAATCCGACAAAATCTGATGCTGATAAGCTCAATCAATCCCTTCAATGGCAAAAGCAAAATATGTCAAACTAAAAGGAAATTTGCGTCTTATTGCGTTCACTGATTCGTCATTCGCAAATAACCTAGATCTATCATCTCAAATAGGGTATCTTTTAATACTTGCAGATGAGTTTGACAACTGTAATGTAATCCATTGGTCGAGTGTGAAATGCAAACGTATAACGAGAAGCATAATTGCTTCAGAACTCTATGCGTTAAGCCATGGATTTGATACCGCAACTGTGATAAAGCATACTCTTGACCAGATTCTAAGGGTAAATATTCCGCTGATAATTTTTATAGATTCATATTCCCTCTTCGAATGCTTGGTCAAATTAGGCACTACAAAAGAAAAACAATTTTATGATAGATATGGCAGCTATTCGACAAGCATATGAACGAAGGGAATCAGCAGAAATAATATGGATTACCGGAGACTCAAATCCTGCTGACGCCCTGAAAAAATATAAAGGAAACGAGGCTTTAAACAGAATTTTTGACACTAACTAAATTAAATTGGATGCTGGAGCTTGGGTAAAGAGAAGTCCACACGTGGTGAACTCACCATAAGCTTGATTTGAATTGATTTGAATACATTTACTCACTCGCCATAAGCTAATTTCATATCAAAAAAGAGTACTCAGTGTCGGAACTATAATGTCATGTGACCACACACTCTTTTCATAGCACGTGTTTTAGCGTTAGTGTTATTTGTTTACATAATACTTGATATGTATTTATTTGAAGATAGACTGGAAATAGAAGAATATACATGATTGATACGATAAAAGCATACCGGTAACTTGGACCGATAGAACCATTCATGGCTCTCAAGTAACTAAGTATTTCTATCTCATCGTTGCTTACATTAAATCCAATTGTTTACTTAGCCGAATTCCCCATGACAACAGGGTAATCGTAGCAGTTGATTTTCTGTAGCATAAATTTACGTCAAAATACTACTAGCCTATGTTTAATGCAATGCATAAAACGCCTTTCGTTTAGCAATACTCGTACCGAGGTCGATAGATAAATTGGTATAAGATAGCGAGGCTGTGCATATCCCTACTTATATGATAAGGGCCTGCCTACATATAATCTACGGTTACCAACGAATAAAAGCAAACACGGACTAACAATAATTGTAGTGTTACTAAGAATTTCAGCTCTTGGAATTTTCTCAAACTCGAGAGTTCTGTAAGTTATCCCACGAAGAAGGCGCGGCGCACAAGAGAAAGTACCCACAAATTTTGTAAATCTCCGTGAAAGACAGTTGTAAAGTAAAGTTGACTTAAACGATAACTAATTATAAATAATGCGATGCCACAACAAATTTTGACTAACCCTTTTTTATTGTCATTGTTATAGGACTGAAGCCACTACTATATGTCTAGATGCCTTAGGCTAAGCTCAAACCTAAGGCGATACATTATTTAGTTAAACTATAGGACTGAATATGGTTTGGTAATAAAGGGTAAGGCTAGGAAATCGTCAGGCTGTGAATTATTGTCTTGTATATATTCTGGTGCAATTGCACCTCTAGATAGTTAGATAAATATCATTCGTTATTACTTGACTTCAAGTTTAAATTATCCCTACAACTCTGGTCAATTCCCTGACAGTCATCTCTAATTTCAATTCTTGTTTCTTTTTTTCTTTCTTTTTTTTTTCTACATTGATGCTTTGCGAGCTCTAATTAGTATAAGCAATTATCCAAAATAGCGTTTGCTCACAAGCAAGTTAAAAAAGTATCATTAGTCCCGCAGCAGCAGATCAAATATTGAATTGAGCAGCGCATTATGCTGAGAAAGTATCCTACTCGTAGCATAAAATACATAAACATAAATAGTTGAATTAAATAAAAAGGAGCTTTCCAAAAATGTGTGGCTGATTATATTTATTACGAAGCTTATTTTTCGTATTTTCCGTACCAGGGAGTCGAACCCTGTGCTCCCGCGCTCTGTATGAAAGGCGGAAATGTTACCGGTACACCAGTACGGATGAGATGTGTAGTGACAATTTTGCTTATATTGATTGCTGTAATTTTATTCCTCCTAAATATTATATTTATTAAATATGTAACACGGACTCGGCCTTGGCGCTGCCGTTCCCGCGTTCAACGCGACAGTACGCAGGGAAAGGTCCGAGTCAGGCCGAGGCGGCAGAAGTCGGCCAATTGCTCCGCCCCTCATCTCCATACTCCTTTTATGAATCTTTTTTCTTCGTTTTTTACTGTTTCTCTTATAGATTGCTTAGGGAGGCAACCAAGAAATCTGAAATTAAAAAAAAAAGAAAAAAAAAATTTTGCGCCTGACAATTTGCAGATTGTAAATTTTTTCTTTCTTCGGGCTCTTAGTGTGAAAATCCGAAAATATTTTTCTCATGGGAAGTGGCTGATTACTGAGATTTTTTTTTTTTTTTTTTTTTTCTGAAGCCCCGCCGCACCCGCATCCGAAGCTAAACCCGAGTCTTGAAACGCACCCGTGCTACATAATTTACTAATGAATTAGCATGCACATCCCGCCCATTCGGCTTACCAACCCACATTAATATTGATTGGCTTAAAGATAAGATAAAGTACTTCGCCACTATGCTTTCATTCTATCACCTTCATCCGTTGAAAGTGATGGAATTGTAAGGCTCTTAAATCATAAACCTTGTTCAACACTTTAATCATAGTCTATGTACAATAGAAGATCTTGAAGTTCTGACAGAAGTGAAAAGTAGTTTCCTTATTTATCTACAGAGTAAACTCCTGTCATCACCTAATGATCGAGAGTTGAAAAAAAAAAAAAAAAAAAAAAAAAAAAAAAATTT
>QVIK01000623.1:0-20466 GCA_003957845.1 Oidium heveae | reverse complement strand
AAAAAAAAAAAAAAAAAAAAAAAAAAAAAAAACTTTTCATGTCGTCATCCTTACCTCCCTTCCATATTCTGACATTACATAAATCTGGATACAAATATAGACGTCTTCATAAAGCCGTCGGCGTGCCCGTAATTCTTGTTAATATTTGTTTTCTCCGCCAGCCTTGAGGGAAAATAAGCTAGTGAGTGAAATAACCAATAAGCGATGTTATTAATTAGCTGCAAGGTCTAATCCATGTCGAGAGAGTGTTTGAACTTTACCCTTTTTGGATTAGGCTTATGCCAGGAGGGAATCCAGGCATCAAGGCTGTGAAATAAAGCTTCTGCTTCAAAGGTGAATTCTATTGGTTCCCCAGTCGGATCAACTTCGCTAATCCACTTCACCAAAGCTTGTCGTTATTGACCTCAGCCGCAACGAACTGTTAAGGCTTCTCTATTGTCAGATTGTATACTTTGTAGCTAATTACACGGTGTCTCGTGGCTCAACTATTACGAGATTCTACACATCTATAAAAGCAAGTTTGAAACTAAAATGTATGATTAACTTCTAGTCAAAGCATGAGATAACCAACTCTTAAATACATTGCCCTTCGTCTACTCCTGAACTTCATGGAAAGAATCAATATACTTGCATGTAACTTGTATATCACATACCAATTAGATGGCGGTCTCGTTGACCTAAAATCTGGTAACGAGTTTAGTACGGAATATATTTATAGATCCTGCTTGTAGCTCGCTTAGAGCACCATGAGGGATTAGTCAGAATTCGCTTGCCCACGTTATTCCATCTAAGAATTCGGATCCTCACTGTTCTTACTCGAATTACATTATTTTGCTCTATTGGAAATTCTTGTATACCAAGCTCGTTGATTAACTGGGGAGGGTTTTGGGCATCATCACGCGTTAGACTTGGGGAATGTACAGGGCCTAGATAGCGGGTGTGTATAACTTTCTATGTGAAAGGCGTATACACACTGTGTTCTATAATCAGATTTGACTACCCCTATTGAATACGACGAAAATATCTTTTGAAAAAAAAAAAAATAAGATGAGTTAATTCGAAATAATTATAAAGCGTATGATTAACGTGAGTCAGGGGTAATGCAAGAGTTGTGAGCTGTATAACTAATGCACTAGCCAAGCATTCAACTGCACAGCTCGGCAGATATAATCTCCGTCTTGGCACTAGCTTTTATTACAAATTTGTTCTTTAGATGAATTGTATCTTAAAATTTAACTCAGTCTATTTGAATTCCTCTAACATAGGCCTCCTGTTTTATCAGACGAAATTTCATCGAAAGCTAATTCTCCTTGGGTTACAGTCCATCCGAGAGTAATGAGTTTGAAATACATGTCTTCATCTTGTCGTGAGACATGTTCAATGAAGTCCAAATATGGAGTAAGGAAGCCAATCGATTCTCCTATTCTCACGCCGACATAACTCTCTTGTCCCAAGTACGTCTGGTTCGATGGTTCGTTACGTTATGGTGTTGAAACCATGTATCCCTTCTTTCCTTGTAACTGCTCCTACTGATCCATGACCTTTGCACCTGCCATATAATGTATGCACCATTTTTAACTTATTTCATTGTCCTATACTCTTTTTTCGCCTATCTCCAATTGTCAGGCAAAGGAGGCCGAAGTTTTCCATTGTAAAATGCTCTCACAATAAGTGTCGGTAGGTAATGAAAATTGATTTTGATTTATTTATAAAGGTGGATGGACCCATTTGACCGTAAACTTCGAAAAAAAAAATTACCATTTAGCAGTTCTCTCCGACTTTCAAGCGTTTGATCGACATTTCATCCCTGCCTACATGCATGTCTTTAGGGTTGTGACTTGCTTTAGGGCTTAAGATGGTAAATATTACGCCAGGACATTGCTATAATTAGAACATGCTCCCATTTATAGAGATTTGAAACACTTTTGTTTGATGTCGCATGAAATATCAATTCGTTTGTCAACGTCAACGTCATGTGATCAGTATTTGTATCTCATTGAAACGCAATTTATTGCTGTGCCTCATTGTCGCCACCTCTGATATCACAATGCCATTCATTATTCGTGAATATTTTTCTTGCTTAGTTATGGCTACGACTAGTGTTCTCGTAATTAAATATGATTATCGCGTATATCTACTTATAATTTGTAATTATTCTTCGTGGACTGTAGATTTCACGGTACAAATTGTCTGTAGATTTTTGTAATAATGATTTGATTCTAAACTATACAGGGTCAAAATAAGCCCAAGCCCCACAATGCGCCAAATTAAGCAAGATTACGTAAGGGCATTTCTTAAAGTAACTAAATCTGGTTTCATTCTAGAGTCTAGATTATTTTATCTCGCAATCAATGCTTATAATTTAGCCTTTAATCTTAACATTAATTTCGTATTTCAGTCTATATCTTACTTTTGCGGTTCGGTTTGAGATCAGAAATTTACCAGAATCTATCTTTTAGTATTTTATGACGGTAGAGATAGCTTCTGTCTAAAGGTGTTATGTGATTTTGAGGAATTACATGGTCCATTGTGATGATTTGAAGTATATCAGGCCCAATTTCTAAGGCTGTCCAATGATAGTGCGTTTTTGTGGTTCAGGTTCGATAAGAAACTATGAGGATTCAAATACTTTTCTTTCTTCGACACCGAATAAAACCTGGTATGACAATAAAATAGAAGCATCGTATGAGTGTAGAGTAAAGTCCAAATATATGAGAGTGAAATTTGCCATACCAATTAATGGTGTATTGGGATAATAATTGACCAGCAAAATAATTATAAATTTTCACTTGTTTTTGGTCGGTAATAGTTCGGCGTCAATAGGATCAAGCCGGGCCTGCATGGGAAGGAGTTCAACCTGAGCCTTTAACTTATAATTAGTAAAAAGAAATATCGACCTCAATAGTTGTGATTTTATCAAACTTACGTTGGAAAATGGTACGTTTGACTGGCTCTCAATGTCACTCGACTCAGCCCCAAAATGTAGAGGCATTTTCATTTCTTCTTTCATATCATTTGCAGACCCTACATAATTTCCAATTCCAACACCTGACCAGAAACTCCTATTTGAGCTACGAGGCCCCCAGGCCCAGCCTGCGCCCTGGCCAATCGGTAGATGGTAGAATCGAAACGAAATGATTGAGGAGAAAACACCTATCATGTAACCAAACAGAATGTCAAAGCCATGATGACGGAAATCGGAGTAGCGGGTCGAGGCTATATAGATAGATACACTGAAGGGTATCGCAGCAAAAACTATAAGATAAAGTGGAGGTGCTGCTGCTTGACTTCTTGTTGCCTTAAGAAGTTCCTGACGATCATATGAGCCACAAGTAGTTTGAAAATATCTGTGATCAGATTGCCGATTTGATGTGAACAGATTCAATAAACCAGGAAATGCTGTGTTTTGGATTTTGCTGTATCTAGGGACACTAGATCGGGATAGATATGGTACAGAGATAGCTAGTTTGGATGCTATGTATAGTGAAAGATATATCAGCCCCCCTGATGCAAAGGATGAATGGCCACTAGGATAAGAACGAAACCCATCGTCCAAGATATATGAGTCGGTTTGTTGGCAGATATCAGCCGAGACAACATCAGTTCCAAAGAGACCGCCAACTCTATACTTCTCCAAATTGGCTAAATCAGGAATACATCTAGATATAAGATCTGGTCGTGGTTTGCCGAACAGATTTTTCATGAGACCCGTGATAAAGACGGTTGTTGCCAAAGAAAAGCATAATCCAAGCAATCCAACATGTATCTCCCACATCCTTTGATTCCATATTGCAGATCTAGGTGTCGACTTTGGGATCGTAGGCCCGGGGACGAGAACTAGACAAATAGCTAAGATAACGAGTGCTGGTATTCCTAGACTATACAATGCGAGCCATTGCGAAGGTATTTTCTCATGTGTTTGAAATGGATAGCTGATTTCCGGATTCTCCAACGAAAAGGGTCTCTTGTTCGGCACCAGCGATCCGGCTACTATTCCCATAAACACGCCTACGAGAACAACTACCCAATCGAATACATAAGAAAGTATTAGTTTGAAAGACGTGCCACTACGTTTGGTGGCATCTATCGGACTGTTTTGGTGCTTCATAAATCCAGATTGAAGAGAAAGTTAAAGTTTCGGGAGAAAAGAATGCAAAATTTGAAAATGGAAGCGAACGTATGTATGCTTTCTTTCTTATTTGACTATATGCCACGCAAACTAAATCTAATCGTTCATATATAGTGTTTTAAAAAAAAGGTTCATACTTCGCACTAATCCATGTAACATGATTACTGCAAATGATTAATGATTGTTTGAAGTGCACTGTCTCAGACCTGTCGTGCACGAAGCTACTTTTAGATTAACGTGTAGAATACTGCTTAGAATTATTATCTTTAAAATCGTGTTATTACAATCCTGTCATATAAATAACATACAGCCGAGATTTGTGCGGGGGTATCAAAATTATAGTGAACCTAGCCACTCAACTAAAAAGCCCTCCCAGCGGAGAATTTTATTAGCGGCCACCCCTGCCTAAGGAGCCACCCGCCTACCCTGACCTGAGTTGTCGCTCTGGTTGGCTTAGACTCAAGCGAGTGTTACAAATTCTCTGCCAATACTAGTCTAGCCCGAATAGGCAGGACTCAGCTTTAGCTCGCATGAAGACGCGGATCAGCCGAGTTACCGTATCCGAGAAACAAAGCAGGTACTAAGTAATGTATGTACATCGTGTTATGCCAAAGATAAATCCATTACATTACTTGACGTATTCGCCAACGAAGAATTCTCACGCCAATTGCCAAATAGCAGTAGAACAGGTGTTTAATCCGACGCAACAAGTAATCTTAAAGGTAAGTATGTACTAAGTACTGGAGCCATTCATCATTCTATGAAGTTACGGGATAGGCCTGTCTGAATCACACTGGCATTGCCATTGGTTGTCCTGAACGAAGTAAAATAATGGACATGGGAAGAGCTAGGCAAATGTGAGGAATTCACAGAATCTTCGAAAAACAGGGGGACATGTACAATATATTTAAATGATTGGAATAACCATTCCTTCTGAAAATTTGCAAATTTTGTATAGTAAATTGAATTTGCTGGTCTTGGTCTGTTGTGCACCAGCAACAGCTGGCCCGACGATGTCACTACGGGCACCAAAGTAGCCTTGTCAGTGACAAGTAATTCATTCTGATCTCAATCTCTTGGTGGTTTTTCTTTTTCGGGTTACCCCGCTATTTTAGTATTATCCGACTGGCTGGCTGTTGATCCCCTTGATCAACGGCTCATTCAAAGCGGGTCTCAATTTACCTCTGCTCCAATCAGAACCTACAGAAATGATCACTATGCAGGCCTGCCTAACCGTAAAGGTGCTAGCGAGGCATTTACGGAGGCATTTGCCGAATCATGACAGTCCGTCCCATGTAGGAACGACTTATGTAAATAAATAAGGTGTGATTACATGTTTATGCAAGTCTTTGTACAATTATCCACAGGAAATGAGTGCAAGGTAGAAAGAAGGTGGGTGATACCGATAGCCCCCTGTTCACGTAATTATAGATTCTGCCGAAGAAATTATTTTCAGCGCTATTTTAAATAATTGGCCAATCATCTCAAATTATGACTTTAATAATAATAATAATATATCCACGAGATATTCTAAGACCTAGCCGGCCACTGGTAAAGTTTTATTAACTATCACCCCCCACAGAATAATGTGCACATTTGAGAGGAGTTATTACACGGAATTTACAGCACTTGACGAAACTAAAGCAATCAAGTAATTTAGCATAATTCTTTTTCGATGGCTTTATAGAGAAGAAATTAAAAAACCTTTATTTAATTGGCCCTTGAAACCGATTAATGGTAGAGATTTATTACAATAATTAAAATAACCTGGCTAAAATTACAAAATATATTATATTCTAATCTATTACAAAAACCATCTGCTCACACCCTCGATGGACAGTTGCTTCTATTGTGATTTTTCGATGTACATGCTGTGCATGACTGCTTATTTTGGCCATTAGGATCCAAAAAGTGAAGACCGATTGTAAAGGAATTACTATGATGATCCACCCCCATAAAATGGAGAAGCGGAATGTCAAATTTGTTGGTCTTATAAATACAATCCACCAGCGGTTTTTTCAAAAAGATGTCTAGCATATTGGACGGATGGCCCTACAAAGTGCAAAAAATATCATTGATATTCGTCGCGAGGCATCTAATTGATACCGGATAAATATTTCACCATTTATCTATAATCGCTGCATATTAGAAATCAAGGCTTGAGAACTTGATTGGCCCTGTATTTCTTTTCTCACAGCCTCGGCCCTAATATTGGTATTATATATTTTCCTACGGGAAGTGGATATAGTTGGGTCATCCTCTATGAGGATTAAACCTAAATCTTTAGGCTGATCTCAAGTTGAAAGTAATTCTAGGTCACGAAGTTTTCTTTCTGAATTTAGGTAACGATGCTCTATAAAAGAGAAGCTGTTACATGATTCGTAATTATGCACCCCAAATTCAGGATATCTATGACAAAGAGTCCACTGGCCGTTAATACTCTCTCTTGCTTTCAGCGAGATGATAGACCCTAACTACAATTTCAGTTTGTACAAGGAAATTGGAAGAAACAATACCAGTTTAATGGTTATTTCGTGTGCGCTGTCGAGGAATATCATCGTCTATATATCTTGATTTGGACCTTCCTGAATATTTACAAGCAATGTAACGTATTAGATGGCCATTGCGTCTTTCCAATTTTTGCTTTATGAATACGTACTTAGCCTGTTTGGCATGCTGTTGGCAAGATGAAAACAGGGTTTCAATCGACTCGTATTGAGATTCGGCGGGTAGTGATAGAGGTTGAACGTTTGACATTATTATTATCATTATTATTGAAAATTGATTCAATAAAAAACCAAGGGTAGAGAGAAGTCTATTGTGGAAGAGAGTATTATTTGATTTTGTAGATTTACTAGAAGCCTAGTCGAGGTTGTTATTTTCATCATAAATACATCAATCCAAATATTGGATTGCTAGTCTGTTGACTAGGTAACATAAATAAGATTTACATATTTATTATTTTAACAGGGTCTTGTTGATTGTGAAATAAAATTGATTTTGTCTCTCTAGTATTTTGGGTTAGGCTGATCTTACCGCCTACGTTTTGGGAAAAGATCCACCAAAAGGTGCGACGCAGGGGGCTACATTTATCATTTCAGGGGGCTATCGGTATCACTCACCTAGTAAGAGTACGTTGATAGCCTACTGAGGATCGACTTGGGAAGGTCATAAATCGGCAATTACAACGACGAAGAACTAGCACAGAAAGACCCTCACAGGTATTTCCCTACACTCGTGATCCCGTTAACATTGTCCATCGAAATCTTGAGCAATTCAGATTTGCCAATCTTGTGCATACGAATGTAACTTTAGTCACAACTCGCCATCATATGTAATCACGAATTCCGTGTCAACATAGTGTCTACAGCATTGAAAATTAGACATATGTACGTATACATGAAATGTAGGAAAAACTAAAACTCATCGCTTTTTTTTAACAGTTGTGTAAAAATATAAAAAAAAGGGGTTTGATTATAGCTATCGAGAGGTTTGGACGTTCTATGCTGCATACTTGACTATCTATTAAAATCTTTTGACAATGTAATATCACTAGCTTTAATTTACTGAATAAAGCTAATGATAATGATAATACATCTTCAAAGGATTATAATAGAACGTTCAAGTCTGCGGCATAGAACATTTGTCTTTGAGCCGCTAAATTTTATCGATCATCATAAAGATGTCTCTATTCCTCTTCATAAATTTTTCAACAAGCCTGGAGTGACCGCAAGCTCTTAGCTCATCCCAATTTTGTATTACAGTAAATAGCTTGGTCCTGAAATCCTTTCCGACGTGTAGCTTAGAAGCCTGATGGTCAAAAGTATCGCTTTGTTCCATAGACTCGTCGTATTGTTCTTTTTTGGTCAATGTCTGATTCGGAACAGGACTTTTCGCTTACATCTGAGTCGGATTCATGACTGCTGAGGGTCTCTTCATCCAAGACTTTAGGGGCTAAATATTTAAATTCTGCATAGCACAAGCTGTGGCGCGACTCATAATAGGATTACTCGCTGACGGTTTATGCTTCGAAAATAACCGACAAGTTCAACGACATTCTCAATGCATTGAACGAAATATTTTCATAGGAGAAACCAGACCAAAAGAAAATTTTACACCCACACGTCGATTGAGCAGGATTTATCTTGTGCTGCTTGAATCTTTGAGGTCGGACCTTTTGTTTCAGAAAACCTCTTTAATCTTTATTAAGAAATTTCGCCAGTTAGCACTGACTGTACGATGATCACCTTTCTGGATTGTCCCCATCTTAACAGTTCCTCGCGAAACCAATTTTAATATTAGAGCGATCAGTGACTGTTAGCTAATCCAGATCAATGTCTATTGTAATTTCAAGTTTTTTGTATTGATAAATTTATTGCCAAATTAGCAATAACATAACACCAACTTAAATGTACGCAGCTTACACCGGTTGGTTCTAAGAACGAATCAGACAGACCAAGACCTCCCAGCTTTCACCTGAAGGCCTATACCACTTTTACGAGTATGGTAGAAATTTTTTGTCTAAGATGCCATCTCTATTGATAGCAAAAACATTGATAACGCGCTCCCTCCTACAAGTCGAGCAAATTTTGGAGGTTTCATTCATAGCATACTCAAGGTTAAATTTTCAGCAAAGCGAAGAAGAAATTACGGCAATAGGAAATATCAGAAACATGATATTATCACTAACCCATAATTGGTCTAGAATACCTCCACGAAACTATGTCACTACGCCAATAAACATGAGCAATAGTACTGTCGATTCCTCGCCAAGACACTACCAATATCCCACAGCCTAGACACAAGAAGAGACATATTAATAGGTCCCAAAGGCCAAAATCCAGAGTCCGATGAAGATCTAAACAGTTCTCACAATCCGAGTGAACATGGGAATTGACATTATGAATGGGGGTTCTAGACCACGTAGTACGGGTGCGTTTCAAGACTCGGGCGCGGGTGCGGGACTCGGCAATTTTTGAAAAAAGTGGATGCGGGCGCGGCAGGGCTTTAAAAAAGACACAGCACTCAGCCACTCACAATGAGATGAATATTTTCGGATTTTTATACAATGAGCCCGAATCAAGAAAAACCAGAAATATATCCTTAGGAAATCTAAAGAGAGATTATAAAAAACGAAGAGAAAAGATTCAGGAAAAGAGTATGGAGATGAGGGGCGGAGCAATTGGTCGACTTCAGCCGCGTCAGCCTGACTCGGACCCTTCCCCGCGTCCTGCCGCGTCGAACGCGGGTACGGCAGCGCCAAGGCCGAGTCCGTGTTACATATGTTCTAGAACTCACCTATATGCAAATATACTGTACATTCCTTGATGTCAAAACATCTCTTACACATCTCCTACACACTTTACTTAGATAACTCTTAAATATCTTTTTTAAAAATTATCTTTCACATCTGCTTTACACTTCTAAAACACACATTGGTAAATGTAACTTTTTTAATCTCTCATCTCTTATTTTATACTACTAATATTGTATCTTATTCTGCATCATAATCTAGTCTCAATTCATTTATACATAGTTCTGATAGTAACCGAAATTTAATCCACTTCTTGATATCCGAAGTTGAGTGCAATCATGCCTGAGTCATGGGTTTGTTTTTAATTTCATAATATCGTTATGTATCTTCACGTTCCTTGAGCCAGGTACAAAACCAGCCATTAGATGGAGGTTCTCTAGTAGGTGATTCCTTAGCTAAAGATGAGTCAATAGCACATTTGATTATAGATTTGACAGCCCCTAGCTCTCATGGTTGCGATAATTTCGTGGTATACTCAAAGATAATTTTCTCTTGAGCACCACTTGAAATCTGATTTCCCTATGGCCACGGTAGAAATTGTAGGTGGAGACACTGATAGGGGTATAGGGCAATGATCATATCCTAATAATGGATGATCTGCTATCAAACAGAGTTCATCCCCCGTACTTATGCAATTTCTTGGCAAAAAATGTTTAGTAAATTTATCCGATGTTGATAGTTTTTTGCAAATGGTGGTCATATCTCAAACTTTTTGTGGACTGACATCGAAAACAAATTGAAATTTCTTCAACTTCGCTATCCAATCCTATATTCAAGCTAGGGAAGGTTATCTTAAGTTGGGAATCACACCAGAAAACTAGGTCACAACTTTTTGAGCATGTCAGGATTGCCTTATCTTGTATAATATATATATATATATGTGGAGATTCACCAGATCATTGTGTTCTATGATTCTGGTCTGGTCTTTTGGTCAAGTGGTGATTCATCTATCTCGTGTATCATGTAGGATGGCAACCCTTAGCTTGCCACTCCTTGCTCCTAGCTTCTTGCCCCGCTGTTTACATGCCGCTTCTGACAAAGTAGATTCTGACGCAGCTTAGGAATGGCTACAGTTCTTTTGCACCATTAAGCACTTTAAAAGGTGCTGGATTAATTAAATCATCGGTGTAGTCAATGGAAGTTTTAAATGAAGATAACGCATTCGCGTACGGTATTATTTAGTTAGTCTTTGATCGATTAAATTATCTTTACAAAATGAAGACGTTTCTTTGCTCATGAAGGCTTGTTCATTATCAGCTACAAGTTGCTCAATTGCATGAATTTGACGGGTAAGTTCTACACAGGAGGCAGTGTTTGAAGATAGAGATAATAGCACCATTGCATAGATACATTACCCGAATATCGTGGCGCACAGGACCTATATGATACATTCCCCACTTTGTGAAAAGTGTAGGTGCTTGAATTGGACGTCGCATATCTTGTGTGTGAATATCAACAGGTTGAGTCATAATTTGGCAACGAGGACATGTCTTGTTTGCCTCATGTGCTTCCAAAACGATATCTGGACGCTAGAAATGATTTCTTGATTCTCCAATTAATGTCCCGATGGAAAAATGTGCATTTTCTTCGTGTAATTTTATAAGTGCAGTGACGAGTTTGTTGTAGTGGTAAATTTTCTAAAATTTGTTACTCTGAAATCTTTAGGTTTTTTTATTGTGAGATGAAAAAAAATCTTTATTAACCCACCATTCCGGAAGATTACTTGGCAAAGCAATTTTATGTAGAAGATATTCTCCAATTGTTTGCAAGTCTATACATGTTAATTTTTTGATATCTGGTGTTCTTAAATATGTGTCAGAAGATGAGCTGTCGTGAGCTGGATCAAATCCTCTTATAGGGAATGCGGTGACAGTAGCAGGCAGTCTAGAAACCCAATAGGTTAATAATTTGATTTACCCTTTTAATATATAATTTTTGGGTCAAAATGTTGTGTATTATTCGCGAATCTTTGCATTCTACGTAGTAAATTATATTATTATTTTCTAATTCCAGCCAGACTTTCATGATCTAATCTAATAATAGTACCACATCCGTCGATCCACTCTTGCCAGGTTTGTAAAGCTTGAACTATTCCTAATGCTTCTCGTTCCTGTAAAGAATACTTTTGCTGTATTGAGCTAATTTTATGACTAGTAAAAGCTACTGGATGTAAATAAGCACAATCTATAGTAGGCTGTGATAAATTCATCCTTAAAACAGGAGGAAAGGGTTTTCTGGTTGAAATAAAACACCACCTGTCTATTTTTCAGTTGCATCTATATCCAGAACGACTGACAACTGTGAATCCATGGGTTTTAAAATGGGAGTGCTGATAAGCGTATTTTGAGTAACTTTCCACGACGCAGTTTTTCATCATTTAATGCTACTTGTATATTTTTGCCCTCAATTGAAGTAAGACCATATAATGAGGAAGCAAGCTTGCTAAAAAGTTTTACGTAATAACGAAAATAATTACAAGAATTGAGGAATGCCCGTACTTCTGTGACTGTTTTGGGAATGAGTTTGTCCGAATTGCTTGAGTTTTCATAGAATCAACTTAAATATCGTGCCTGTCAATTATGTGTCCGAGAAATTTCGTTTGTGTTACAAACTAGGCACACTTTCTGGGGTTTAATTTATAAATCACGACAGAAGTCGTTCCATTACTAAAGAAGCATTACAAGTTGTTTCTGCCACTGTATCGTACCAAGTAATAACATCATCCATCAGATTTGATGTAAAATGACGAATAGGTTGAGGGATTCATTCATTGCTTTTTGGAATATGGCTGGTGCGTTGGTCAATCCAAAAGGTATGACTTTAAACAAATATTGGCCTTGAGGCTTAACGAATGAACAATTTTTTTTGGCTCGTTCCGTGAGTTCTATTTGGTAGAGCCCTGATTTAAGGTCGAGTTTAATGAAGAAGTTGTGACCTGCAGCCTTTCTGATTTCATCTTGAGCCACGGGTAATGGATAAGCTGACTTTTCTGTATGGTTATTATTTTGACGAAAATCAATAACCATTCGTCCCTTAGGCTTGCCATGTTTAGGAGCTAAAATTGCACGACTAGTAAATGGGCTTTGACCACGATACAAAACGCCTTCATGCATGCCCGCTTCAACAAATTGTCTTAGGACTTGCGTGGCTTACGGGGAGTATCTTCTTGGCGCTGATTTAGATTATTGGTGGTATTTAGAATTATATCATGCTTATCACCAGTGGCACAAGTAGCACTTCCAGGGAATTTTGTTGATTCATATAGGGAGGAAAATTTAGATTTGAGGTATAAAACACTCTTGTTGATTAGCTGCTGATCTATAACGGAGATTTTAGGAGGTGGATGAACGACCAGTTCTTTCGAAGGTGGATCAAGTAGATTAAGTGATTTAATCGAGTTAATAGACATGTTTGAGATTGTCCAAATTGTTACATTTGATAAATCTAACTTATGATCTGGGATGGGTGTAAGAATTGGTTTACTGTCGACTTTTGTCAGTTGTATGCTATTAGAATCAGGTGCGTATAATATTCCAAGTTTGTGCAGGATCGATCTTCCAATAGTTAATGGGACCGGGAATGTTCCATCCGGCACAACTCCACAAACTAATCTTATTTTAGAGTTGTGTCCGAAATCGATTGATACAGTACAGTCATAGCTGACAACAGGCCCTAATTTTTTTCCTACTCCCTGAAGTTGTACTGGTGAATTAGACAAAGTTAAACAGTGTGAAGGAATGGAAGAAGCTATTGAAGAAATAATATAACAACTTGCAGTGCCGCCATCAAAAAATGCGAAACTTCTAATATTATTTATAAAGCAATGAAAAAACTGATGATGATCCTTTGCGCCCTCTCGAGAAACACAAAAAATATTTGAAATATTATTACTAATTATTTGTTTTGTATCTTTCAGGCACACGGCGTCGGTGTTGAAAGCGCCGCTGCCAAATCCCTATTCGGAAATATCATTATCTTTAGTGTCGATACATTCAATATTTTTATTAACATTATTATCAGTTGTTGAATTAATATCTATGTCTTGAAAATCGTCTGAGTCCCATAGTTCAAAACTTTCGTCTTCGAAGTGAACCTCTCACGATGGGAGGTGACAGTCCAAGGTTAAACTTTTGTTTTATTCTGAGAGTGACTGTCAGTGGCTTATGGAAAGGGATGGCTGTCGATGATTGATGACTCTGCGTGATTGATAAAGGGTAACAAGTAACTTTGGGACTAATGACTATTGATACTAGGAATATCTGAGGGAATCTGAGGAGAGACATTGGTAGTAATGATACTCTGACTAATGATATGAGTAAAGACTAATGGTTGACGAACTAACGGTGTCTAGAATGACAGAAGACTAAACGTGAGGAACCTAATTACAACGGAATTTGTTCTACTATACACACAATCTTACTCTCATGTTCTTTACCCACGTTAGTTACACAGTAAGAAAATGAATTTTGTTGTCCAGGCATTATATAGCGTTTGGCGGTGATTGTCTTCCACGCGAACTCAGGGGAGGGCTCGTTGCTAGGCCGGGATTTACCGGTATAGCCGAATATATCTACGAAAACAAAACTAGCGAAACCTGACAGAACCGCTTGATAAGCGTAGACAGATCTAGGAGGGTTTGATCGACGAGGAGGAGGAGGAGGTTTGCGTATATGTTGTCGTTGGTTTTTATTGTGTGGGACGTTTGTCTTGAAGTTTTAATTGCGTGTATGATATATACACGTTTTGGGTCTCCGATAAAAGTATAATATAAGTGAGATGTTTAAAATGATAAGTAAGTAATAGAGCAACAAGAGTGTGGTTTTGGGATATGTCAGGTAATTCCAATTCTTCTCATATATTACTATGTTTGGAATTATACTATTATATATACATTAATACAGTCTGTTGATATCTTCGAGATAATTCTAGAGGGTTCTAATCTGATAGAAATGTACTGCCCCCTTTCTATATCTTACATGGGTATAAATATTCTTACTAAGCAAGATATGATCAGCACTTTTACAACACTTCCCCTCGCTTAGCATATCTATTATGATTAGAAAGTCGATGATGAGCAGCTTTGGGAAGGGCTTTCGTTAAAAGATCAGCGAGGTTGTTTGCAGATCTTATGTAAAGTAATTCAAAGTCTCCTTCTTTGAATTTTTCGCGTACGTAGTGATGATGCACATCGATATGTTTAGATCGATTATGAATACGCGGATTTCTAACAAGTTCTTGAGCTCCATTGTTATCAGCATAGAGGACAGTTTCGAACTTTTGGCGCAATTGCGTTAGGCCGAATTTTGTCCAAGTAATTTGGCGGGCAGCCAACGACATAGCCAAATTGTTGAGGATTTAATGGACAAATAAGAAATGTTTTATTTATTAAGCTATATACGAATATATTTGATCTAAAGATCTAAAACTAACACGATTTCAGAATATAAGAAATGCCCTTAGCGCGTCCCGACTCGCGTCTTTCACCCACATATGTAGGCAGCCTCGTGTTCAGCCTCTCAGCCTTCCCTTTCTCTAACTCTAAGAGATTTTACTATTAACTTGACCTGTAATGATTTAACCCAGGCTGTTGGAATGTCGAGGTGCATGTAGTCGAGCTGCACTCAATCGAACTGCACTCAATCGAGCCGCGCTCAATTGTATCGAGATTGATCAAAGTGACGTAACGTGTTTTTTTTTGGGTACATTGGCTCCTAACAGTTATGTGTATAGGTATCCAGTAGAATGCATATTGATATAGCATAGATTAAGAAATTAAAATATACTTCTTACAATTGAATAAAATACAAAACCTACTCTATTAAAATTTACCTTATCAAAACCTCTTCTTTAACCTATATTAAATACCTATCTATAAACCTAATCCTCTTTTACCTATATCGTGGTCAAACGACCAGGACTGATTCCCAGATAATTAATTAAGATACTTTAGTTTATCGCTATTAATTTAACACAGGCTACAACTGGGTATTTATGAATATAGGCTTCAATCATATTACACATATATTGGGCTTCAGTAGTAGACAGTGCTACAGATCGCTGTTGTTTGCTGCTCCAAGATATTGCGACGTCGGCAAGACGAAGTAAATATCTGTCAGGAGTTGCCCCACTTTGAAGGATTTATTTACACCACGTGATGGGCTTAGCATGCATAGGCAAGGTAATTCTCACGTGATAATAGTTTGGACTGGCCCCACTTCACAAAATCACCAAACACCATCATCAATAGTATACTTCCCGATTCTTTGGGTTTCTATTGTTTTACAGTGCATTATCGTTCTATTAATATCTTTACCGTTTTATCGAGTCTCTGTATTCAGTTTAGCTTCAACAGACACTCATGTATATAAAGGAGTCTTTCTTATCTTTCTCTAGTTTCTGTAGATTTGAGTCTTATATATAACCATAACACTATTCTTGGAGATCTCTTGTCAGGTAGACTCAATTAATTCATATATCATTTGTTCAATCTTGATCTTGTCATTGTCTTGTCCTTGTCCCTTGGCACACCACCGGTCCTCGACAATATCCTGATGTAGATCTTCGATTATGGGGATCATCAGCGTAGGAAGCATCGGCATATACTTCAAGGTATTCATTTGTTTCACTAGGATAGAACAAGTCCCAATTTGATGTTCCAGCTAAATAGCGGAGTGTTCGTTTGGCAGCTTGTAAATGTAGTTTATTTGGACAAGATGAAAATTGACTTAAAAGTGTAACCGTGTAGGCTAAGTTAGGCCGACTGCCTATGACAAGGTACATTAATGATCTTACAATAGCTTGATATTCTTTAATGTTTTCAATACATTCATCTTCACCATCTATTGACTTGATCGTTGGATTTTTATAGAGATCATCGGAAATAGTGTTAAAAACACTGACTTGACGATACCCAGCAACACCAAAACCCAATCGATTTAAGGCTTCAGATCCATTCTCTTTAAATTTGACTTTCTTCACCCATGCTGGATCTATTTTCTCTAAATCAAATGAAGCAAGATATGTGGCTATTTCTTCCGGTATGCATGCCACACCCATTATTGCTGATAAAAAGTTTGGCAATTTTTGGTCAACATATGCCGCAGATGCTGTTGGTGGATGTGCTCTTACGACCATGTAAAACCAAATAATGAACAAAAATTGTGCGATCTTATTTAAATCATTATATTTTAGCATCGTTGTTGGTTGTTTTGTGGCTTCCAACATTGCATGCTGACGCGGTTTTGTTCGATTTCCTGGTGCTAAACCGAGATAAAATATTGCATCGAGATATTTAGCACCATCTTCTAACAGGCCTTTGACATTGTTCGCAACATATTCTTTAACGACCTCATCATATTTTTGTTATTTTTCTTTTTCAATGATGTCACCATAATGATAGTAAACAACTATCACAAATCGAACAAGAAAAGCATAAGCGTTTTAAATGTAAGATGGTATTCTATAATCGAACTGTGGTTTCTAAATTACATACGAATTTCATTCTTATATACATGTCTTTAGTTTCCCTGGCTATCCTCCATCGAGAATCGTTCCGCAAGATTTCTTCCAGAAGCTTCCATTGAGCATCAGAGACGTGATCTAATTTAAGATCTGATTGGCCACCTTATAAGTATAAGGCTAACACAGATGTTACAATTCTTGTCTCGAGTATTCCAGAATATTCTCTATGGCCTGCGATGGAAATCGTAGGCCACAGGGGCCTATCGGCTAACAAGCCGTTACAACAACAAAATCATCTGCCATTAATTGATGCAATTGTGATCCAATGCCTACAAATCCTGTCAATGCTCGGTGAAAAACCTCAACATTTTGATCAATTATGCCCAAATTCCAAGAAAGGACCTCTGCATTAATTTTAGCAAAGTTTAACTGCAATCCCATTCGATTTGGTAGTTTAGTAGACATATTGATGATTCAATCATTGTTTTCTAGTTTATTGATATGTGATTATCAAAATATTGATTGCTAGATCTTGTATTATGATCCGGTTATTCTTTATTTTTATGACTGTCACTTATTTAATCTATGCTCGAATCCGAAACTAGAAATCCATATTTAAAAATTTATCATTATGGTCATATATGTTATGGGCTTTTCGCGTGGTTTGGTGGCTGGGCTCTTGCTTAGGCCCAGCCTCGTATAAATTGTAGTCATGTGACTTTGCGAGATCACTTTATATTTGATCTTAATCCATTCGTGGGTTTTGGGAGGTTGGGAAACAGATTACTCATAAGATTCTGATTGTTAAATTTAAGGGTAGTGGGAGAAGCAACAGTTGTTTGACTGTGTGATGTTACATAGATGTATTGGGTGAAATCTAAGTGAGAAGATGAAAGTGGGTAGGAAGATAATTTTATTATTGTTATTGTGTGCGGGCATGGTGGGAAACACCGTGCTGAAATAGTTAAGATATTACATAACTACGCTAACTGTGATTCAGTGGTTTGGTATACGCTAAACTGAATACGTTAGTCATTGCATGACAAGGATCCTACAACCAAATTAGATTAACTATTTTCATCATTCCCTCTCAACTTTGTACCGAAGATATAGGTACAGAGGTGACTTAATCTTGGTTTGGGGAGATTCTTTGTACAGATGTCGGTTAGGTTTTTTATCTGATGAGACATGCAGTAACGTAAGAGTGCCATCTTCAACTTTTTCTCTTATAGAGTGATATCTAATATCGATGTGTTTAGTAATATCATTTAGTCTTGGATTATGAGCCAATTCAATGGCAGATTGATTGTCAGATAGTATTGCCGTAGGTATTTCTTTAGCAGCTATTTGATGTAATCTACGGACAAGCCAAGTAAAATGTTTGGTTACTGTAGATAGGGCCATATACTCAGATTCGCAAGTGAATAGAGCAACGGTGCTTTGTTTTCGGGATTTCCAGCAAATTGTGGAGTCATCAAGTTGAAATAAATAGCCAGCAAAGCTTCGGCGAGTATCAAGACAGTTTCCATAGGAGGCATCACTATATGCACTAAGGACGAGGGGAGAAGTTGAGTTGTAGATCAATTTAAATTCTCTTGTCCCTTTAAGGTATCGTAGTACCCGTTTTGCTACACTCATATGAGTAGTTGAAGGATTCAAGTTATATTGTGAGAGGTGAGTAATAGTATATGCTAGGTCAGGGCGAGTCCCAGTTGCTAGGTACATTATAGAGCCGATGATCTGCTGATACAGCGTAGCATTGACCTCGGTTTTTCCATTATTATCAGCCATGAGACGTTAGTTATTCTCAATGGGTGTGGAGACCGGGTTGCAATCTTGCATAGAAATTCGAGTCAGTATTCTATCAATGTATGCAGTCTGAGACAAGATGATATCTGCATTAGAGTATTCTACTTGCACTCCAAGGAGCCAATGAAGAGTTCCCAAGTCATTTATCTTGAACTCTGTTTTGATACATTATATAATCTCTTCCATAAGTTTTCCTTGGTTGCCAAATAGTACTTTATCATCCACATAGAAGGCAATGATTAATTTGCCAGAGTTGTAGAGTAAGACACAGGGGTCAAATAGGGAAGTAGCAAAGCCTAGAGGTTTGATATATTCAGCCAACCTGAAATACCATTCTGGGGGTGATTGCTTGAGTCCGTAGACCGGTTTAGACGTGCAACATGATTATCTATCCTGTACCCTTCAGGTAGTTCCATATATAATTCTTCATTTAAGATTCCATAAAGGAATGCTGTTTTAACATCGAGTTGTCGGGGTTTCCAACGCCTAGTTGCCGATATAGCAAGGAGAAGTCTAAGGGAGTCAAATTTAACGACCGGAGCATATGTTTGATTGAAGTCAAGTCCCCAAACTTGGGAAAATCCTTTTGCAACATATCTAGCTTTAAACCGTTCAATTTCTCCAAGATCATCTCCTTTGACTTTATATACCCATTTTCCAGCAATAATTTTCCGACCTTCAGGACGTTTTACCGCTTGCCAAACATTGTTTTCTAGAAGAGATTTAACTTCATCTTCAAGTGCTTTTTCCCAGTTGGGCCAATAGGGACAGTTTTTAGCTTCTCTATAGCTTCTGGGTTCAGAGATTTCCAAAACACTAATCATTGCTGTTTCTTCATCGGAACCATTTTCAGGTTCGATCCGAGTTTGTGAAGATTGTACACGAGAAGTTTTCCACCATTCTCCCGTTATCGTGTCATCGAACACGCGAGTTCGTTTCTGGCGTCTGGATCTTTCATTAATTAAGTAGTGATGACAAGTTGGTGAGAGGTTTTGCGAAGTTGTTATTACTTCATTTGAAGGTTCGTTTGTTTCATTGTCTTGAGATGGGTAAAAATGATTAGGCGAATCGATGTTATGCTCATTAACTATATTTGGTGAATTGGTTGAAGCGGGTGGATTGGCCCAGCTAATTGACGTAGTTAATGGCTGATTTGAATCAGTGTTGGTCATTTGTGAAGTACTTGGTAAGTTTAATTCCTTTGTCCTTATATATGAAGGAAATTGTACATCAGCAGATACACTAACTCGTCCGTTTTCAGGAGTGAAGATTCGATAGTGGTGCATAACTTTAGTGTAACTTACGAACAAACCTCTAACTGCCCTTAGGAGAAGCTTACCACCTGAAGGACGCTTATCCTTGGGTATATGTATAAAGCATTCCCTTCCAAAGGGTTGGAGGTGTTCAATGGTTGGTTTCTCACCATAGATGGCCTCATAAGGTGTTTTACCTTGTACTGAGTTATGAGATAGNTGCCCTTGGGAGAAGCTTACCACCTGAAGGACGCTTATCCTTGGGTATATGTATAAAGCATTCCCTTCCAAAGGGTTGGAGGTGTTCAATGGTTGGTTTCTCACCATAGATGGCCTCATAAGGTGTTTTACCTTGTACTGAGTTATGAGATAGGCGGTTTTTGATATAGATGAATGTTTTAACTACTTCAGCCCACAATCGTTTTTCAGAGAGGGGTAAAAGCATGGCGCGTATACCTTCACTGACGGAGCGATTTAACCGTTCAGCGACGCCATTAGAC